>SMGT01003589.1:264663-309158 GCA_004794575.1 Lanistes nyassanus | reverse complement strand
CCTTCTCCACTCCCATCCCGTCCGCAGAAGCAAGTGTAGGTTTTTGCGGCAAGAAGGTTAGATAACTCCAACAAAGGTACTGGCAGCGCTCAAACATAGCCGTATGCAGACGCCTGTGCCCAAAGGAGCTTACCGTACCCAAACACGTAGCAAAAAGACGGGAGGATCTGCCAACTTCCTTTCTTTCGGCCCTCTCTTTGCTACGTGTTTGGGTACGGTAAGCTCCCTTGGGCACCGCGTCTGCATACGGCTATGTTTGAGCGCTGCCAGTACCTTTGTTGGAGTTATCTTTCGATAATTTAAGTGCTCGGTCTTCATTTGTTCTTTATTAAGAAGGTTAGAGACAAGCCTCGAGTCGGAGAAATCCTCTATGCTCGGAAGTCGTTGCTTCCATCCTCCCAAAGCGTACAGAACCCGCAGGACTGCAGGCACTGACGTCCAGTCTATCTCATTCACAAGACGTTGAGGGTGGGGCGTGGGGTGGGGGGTCTGATAGGTGTGATAACGGCTAGACAAGCTACGAGCTTTCCACACCAACTAACGCAGCTCATTTGTACAGCTCCTCTGCCTTGGAATTTGATCTCGTTCGGTGAGCGGCCAGTTGTATCGATAGTGTCGTCTTTAGTTACTTGAGCCTATCACGAACGTGCCGACAAGGTTTTTTTTTTTTGGTCTCGTGACTTCCGGACAGTCATGATAATGATAAAAGAGACTTCGACTACCAGTTTTCAAACGTTTTGTGCTCGCGAACCGTTTATATGGACGCGTCGGCTCGGGCCTATCGCATATTAACATATTTCTTTGCTGGGCTTTTGCCAGAAGACTTGCTGTCACGCTCAGTGCGGGGATAAACTGGAAATGTAAACAACTTGGAATTTCTTTAGCATTATGATAGACCTTTATATAATATAGCTGTTGGCAAAATTCGGTCCCATCTGTTTGTCATAAGTGCAGTTTTGCAAATAAATCTATCCTGCTTCTCTGCTGCTTCGTTCCAACTGTTCTCTCCTTCCCCTCCCCCCACACCCATGTACGCGCACAAACGCCCGCGCCCCTCGCACACACGCTCTTCTGTCCTCAATGCCACAATCACTAGACAATTGGCAGCGTGTGTGAAGCAGCACAGTACGTGTCCTTTGATCGTGTTTGTCCACGGTAGATTTTGCACAGCGTAGCTGCTGTGTGTCGGCATGAGAGTCCATCTTCTGGCGTCTGCAAGATCGATTCATGTCGCCTTCTGCCGTCCAGTTGAACTGTTAATCTGACAAGTCTTTGTTCTTTTATGTTGTATTTTCGTTTTATTCATTTTGACCAGTGTGTATGCGTCTGTGGACAATGCGATTCACATGTCGTTCGTTCAGAAATAGCCCAGACAACGTGTCCTTCGCTGTGAGCCTTGAACAAACTTGTGCAGTTATGCGAGAACGTTCCACCGTGCCTTTACGCTGACCCAAGCTGAAGCTTGTTCAGAAGACAGATTGTGTTTAACATCAGGTCTTTGGACTGGGGCCTGCCGTCTTGCCTGAGGTGTGAAAAAAATGTGTCTTGTGCTCCACAGCTTCCTGATCAGCTTCATGGTGGACGCTCGCGGCGGGGCCATGCGCGGCTGTCGCCACTCGGGGGTCCGCATCATCATCCCACCCCGCAAGTGCTCCATGCCCACCCGCGTGACGTGCCGCCTCATCAAGAAGGAGAAGCTGATGAAGCCCCCACCCATGAGCGAAGGGGAGGGGCTGGCAGCGCGCATCCTGGAGATGGGACCTGTCGGCACCCAGTTTCTTGGGTAAGTACTGATGTCTGTCTGTGTGTGTGTGGCGTGCGACCGGGTGTGTGGCGTATGTAGAGCACAACATATAGGTGTGAGAGAAAGACTTTTCGCAGGCACTAGGGATGTATTGTACAGTATTGTAATGTCACGGTTCTTCTTTCCCCTCCCCTCCAACCCCTCCGTCCTGATATCCACATCGTTTGCGACTGGAGGTTAAGCAATAAACAACCAGCTACCCCGACCCCGTATGAGTGAGTGTGTGTTTGTACGTGCGTGCGTTTCTTGGTGACATCAAAAGCTGTTTCGGCTGGGTTCAAATGAGCAGAAATTGGAAGGTGGAACTGGGTTGCAGGAGAGAGGAAAGAGATAAGAGTTTGTGGGACTATGAGTGGTATATGTAGGACAGTACGAAGGGACAAGCAGAATGTATAGTCTGTTGACAACGTGTGCAAAGGACCGTGTTACCGAGAACACTGGCACCTATTAGGCCAAGAGACCAATGGCGAAGTACCACCGTGTGGTTTACTGACTTCTGTAATTTACATCGAATACCGTTTTGACTGCTCCTGGCACGTCTACGTAATTTTGTAAGGCGGGGCACGAGACTTAAAATGGGCCTGTTTTCTAGCGTGCAGGAAATCAAATTGCACTAAAGAGAAAATGAAAGAGGAAAGAGCGTACGGAATGCAGTTTGCGCAAACGAAAGATTGGGTACGCTAGGGGTTACTCTTCTCCGTGTAATAACCAAGAGAGAAGGGGACGTGGAAGATAATGGGATTGCTATGGTGATGGAAAATCAGCGTCACGTCTGTTGACGCTGTAGGCCCGAACGCTTGGTAGTTAAGATCAAGGGCAGCTCAGGGTTTTTGTGGGTCGGGGTGGGCTTGAGGTTCGCATCTTTTGATGATTGCTGTATATAGCGCAGACTAGATGCCAGTCAAAAGATGACAAGGAAGTCGTTCCGTCTCCTCGCTTTTGACCCTTGCGTTGCGACGTCACATCAGAAGCCGACAGAGTGGTGCTGTCAGATCTCCTTGCTTTGGATATCGCTGGCTCTCGCGTCTCGGTAGCCAGCGCTGTGATGAGAAGGCTGCCATCTCTCGCCTGACAGCAACGATAGCCCAGCGGCACACGGCGTGGCAGCAGTGGCGTGGCGAGGAAAATCAACACCGGGCCGATAGCAGCGAGACGCAGCCCGACACCTGCCCGACACCAGACTGACTGCGCATCTCGAGGTGCCGCGGCATTTGGCTGTGGCGTCATGCACGCGCTTCTCCGTTTTACGAGGGGCGCGTGCAGCGGGCAGACTGATTAAGTCACTTCGGGTTTCTAACGAAGGAGAGAGCTACAGATAAAACGCCTGGCAGGTGTAAGAGCATCGCAGTATCAGCAGTGTGTTACTGACCTTCTGGGGTGGTGGCTGGAGCTCCTGTCCACCCCCGCCCCCGCCCTATGCATGTGCCTGTGCATGAAAAAGCGAGGAATAAAAGGCCTGGCAAACAAGGTCTTTAGTTTGGTCAGCAACTTGCTTCAGGGACGCATGCCTGGACTGAGAACCAGAGCGTCGTTACAGATAATTGTTACAGGAAGATTGTATGCCGTGTCATGCACGCTGAGGAGCATGCGCAGTTCTGGACTTGAGTATTATGGCATAAATCCCATTTGGCGGCAAAAAGCACTGGCAGCAATAGGCCATCTTTCGGGGTCATTTCTGGACAGCAGAACAGGTAACTGCTCCACTCTGGCGACTGTCCTATCCCGGTACGACTCTGCCAGTATCACTTTTTATGAAATGCCATCTCGGCAGTAACGAGTCGCAGTACTATAGGGGCGGACAGGGACTGATTGAAAGGAGGTCTAGCCACCAGTATCACGCTGTACTTTCAAAAGTTTCCCTTCCAAAAATGTGAATGACCTGTTTTCATTTTCCAGTAGTAGTAGCGACCAAAGATATGGTCCCTGTCTTTGTAGCGACCAAGGAGAGTATGTGAGAGTTGATTTTGTTAGCGCAGAAAGAACGGAGAGGGTTGGTTGCGTGCCTTCTGCCTTCAGTGTTGTAGAAATACAACTTGAAGCAACAGATCTCGCGAGCACCCTGGTATCGTGTGTAACAGCACAAACACGCCAGTCCTATGGAGGTCTAGCTTGTGTTTCAGAGAGAACCTGAAGAAACGCAGGTATTAACATGTTGCAGAGCTGGAGGCAGCGAGCGAAGTGTAAATGAGGACAGCAGGAAATTGAAGCAGAAAGCAGATAAAAACTGCTGATTTCTTTTCGGGCCTCAGCGCACGCGCTTGTGTATGAATACGGAGGGGGAGGAGGTGGGCAATGGTAATTAAACCGTGCAGATAGAGTGTAGGTAGTTTCGTGCAGTGTTGGGGTGGCCGGGGTGTAAATAGCTGTACGTAAAAAGTCTTTTCTAGGAGTGATTCAGAGAATATGGTTTTCGTTGCATCGCTGAATCTCTCGACACGAACCCCCGGGGATTCTTTTTTAAAAAGTAAAATAATCCTTCCGCAGTTTTACGGTGTTGCTTTAGCTGCATTTAATCGGTTGTCAGTGGGAGTATTTTGGTAAAAGCTTTATTTTCTGAGCCGTGGACACAGCGCCTGTCGAAACAACGAAGAAGTAGAAGTGGAAGGCAGGGTCAGGAGGAGGTGGAGGGGGAGAGTGTAATGAGCTTGAAGGGATTTGGGAGGGGGGGAGTAGGAAATTTAGAGGGTCGCAAGGGTATTATGTTACAGGGGAGCGGATCACGTGCAAGGATTAGTTACAAAACGTTTTTCACAAGCTGCTGAAAGAGAATATCACCATTCTGAGGGTACAATTTCTCACTCAGAATGTGTTCTTAATTTTGTTCTCTCTCTCCCCACTGCCGAAGTACATCGCGAAGGAGAACACCTGTTTTCTGAGCAGCCGTGGAAAGTGTGTTAACGTTGTAAAAGTAAATACATGTAACAGCGGGACCGCAGACACTGTATCACAACGGCCTGGTTGGAGGGGACGTAAAGAGGGGGAATGGTGGGGGGTGGCGGTGGCAGACTTCGACAGGAGAGATTTTTTCTCAGGGCTGGACGGGAGCCTTGCTGTGGAGCGCCTGAGGTTCTTTTATATGAGCAAAGAACAAGTGTTTGATCGGGAACTTTGCCGAGAAGGGCGACTTTGTGAGGGATAGGTTTTTATTTAACACTTGTAATTGTTGGCAGAGACCATGGACTGGATGGCATTTTCACATTTACACTCTCTCCGCTCGTTCTGGTCCAGGTAACGGGTTCGAATCCAGGAGTGGTCAAGGATTATATCCTGGAGTTCAACTGTGCAGAGTCCATTCGGCCATCCCCGATCATTAGACTGCCTCACTCCACTGCCCACTGTACACTCCACTACCCACTGTACACTCCACTACCCACTGTACACTCCACTGCCCACTGTACGGCAGCCGTCAGCTTCGCGCACGCTTCAAGCGCATCTTAGTGATGCAGTCCGTCCGTCTGTATTCCCACTGTGATATGCCTATGCTGCAGGCACGGTGTTAACCCACCGAAAACCCAGAGATCCTGGCCCTCAGCAGCATCTCGGAATGCATAAAGTGCTTTGCTTGCAGTGAAAATCTCTCCATCCCCAATGACGTCAAATTGTCATAGGAGGGCGCATATCAGGAAGTGGGGTGGGGGTCGGGTGGGTTTTTAAAAAAAAAAAAACTTCGACCGCTAAAACCATTTCCCCCTTGAGCTGTTGTAACCTGCTTAGGTGACCTTGGTTTGTTTTACTTTTTTGCGTCAGCAAGTGGACGTGTCAGGCCTAGTGGTGTGAACATGTCTTTTCCTTCGGTGAAGGTGAGGAGGGCGTGGTGACAGAAGGAGCGCGTGCGCGAAAGAGAGAGGAGAAAAAACAAACACAAGTTGAGAGCTTGTCATGGATTCCTATAAACGCAAGGGATGGTTTCTGTCTGCTCTTCCTTGAGTGGTCACGTTGCTGGGGGGTGGGGGGGCATGAGACTATGGCAAGGGTCCATAAAGAGGGTTAAAGTTATCTAAATGTGAACACACACTGAGGTTTCGGAATTAATTAGCCTGTCTCCTTCCTTTCCTTTGTCCTGTATTCTTTCTGTCTTTCCCATCCTTTTATTTCTTTCTTATGATCCTGACTCATTCTTTTGTCTTCTTTCCTTATTTCCTTTTTCATTCTTTCTTGCTTGTTTCATCATTCCTTCTTTTTTCTGTCATTCCGTTCTTCCCTCAACCCATAATATGCACTCTGTGGCTACTTTAGCCATACCAGCCAAAACAATAACTTTAAACAATGTGCCTCATGACCTACTGGCTTTTGGTATCCGTTGTAGTAACAGTACTACCTAAAAATGTCTACCAGCCATGATCCAGGAGTCAGTTCAGTCTATTTTACTCCTTCTCGGCTATAGTAGGCTCTGGGGACATTTGTCCAGCCTTCTCCATACAGACACTGGGTGGCATTAACCTGATTGATTGGAGCATCAATATTCCTGAACCTTTAGATGTAAATGATATGAGAATCTGTTTGCTTTTTTTCTGTGTGTGTGTGGAGGGGGGGGGGGTGCGTGTTACTGTGTATGCACATGAATGTGTGTGCATGTGCATATGTGTGCATGCAGGTGCACATACATATCCATGCATAAGACTGTGGGTGCATATCTTTAATAAAATTTGTGATTTTTTTTTAATTTTAAACTTTTCCAGCCCTATCATCATTGAGGTTCCACACTTTGCTTCCTTGCGTGGCAAGGAACGTGAGGTGGTGGTGATGAGGAGTGACAATGGCGAGACATGGTACGAACACCCGCTGGCAGCCACAGAGGAGGCCGTCACAGAGGCCCTGGGTGGATCCCTGGAAGGTCTGGACTCATCCGGAAATGTTGTGCCAGGCGGTTCTATGTCGTCTCTGTGGAGTGAGCTCTGGCTTTTGGTGGCTTTGTTTTCTTCTGGTTGCATTTTAATCATCACCACAACAAGATTATTTGAGTGATGTACAAGTAACGGTTTAGCGGCGTAGTTATCATTAGACATGCAGGGAATCTTGAAATTGTTCTTATGAACTGTTTATGACAGGGTGTTCAAAAATTCGTCATGACTCTGTTGGTGTAACATTTGTGACTGTATGAGTTCCTTATTTTTTAACATTGGCTTTGTTGTGTCAGATAGGTTTTTTTCATCTTTTTTTTATCTTTAATGTTTCACTAGTATTTTTTTAAATTGCTGTTTCCCTGTCACTTTACTCTAAAAGTTTCTTTTTAAAGATTATGAGAGGATAGGGAAGATTTAGGTTGATGTATACATAATTTAACCAGTACAAGTGTGAAAATGATTATTTCAGTTTTGGTTGTGTGGCTTCCTCCATTCCTTCTTTCAAAAGTATGTGGCTGACTGATGACCATTTCTTGGATAGGCTGTCTGTCTGATGTCTGTGTGTATTCTGGGAAAGCCTGAACGTCTGATGTTCATTTGTATTCTTGGAAGGCTGTTTGATGTTTGTGTGTTTTGGGACAGTCTATCTGATATTTGTGTGTTCTTAAACACCCAGACTTTCTCAGCATCTGATGTTTGTGTTCATTGTTGGATAGCTGAGTGATGTTACTGTTTGTTGGGGTTTAGCCTAACTGTTGTTTCTTCATGCTGTTGGATAGCCTGTATGTTGGATTGCTAAGCTGTATGTTTGTGCACATTGTTGGATAGCCTGAGTGTGATGCATTTTGTGTTGTTGGATAGCCTAACTGTGAAATGTTTCTGTGTGTTGTATTGTGACAGGCCTGTTTCTTCAGACTGTGGCATTGTCATCTTTATGGTTGTCTGCTTCAGTATTTGTGAAAATTTGTCACACGTTCTGCATGATAGAAGTTCATTTTTGTGCTGAGCTACTAGTGAGGATAAAATACACATTATGATAAATTTTATCTACAGTGGATATTAGTCGCAGAAGCACCATATTTATTTGGTGGCTGCTGATGCATGGTGACTGTTGTAAAGTCTCAGATAAAAAGCAACCCCTTGTAGTTGTAAGGTTGCAAATATCAAACGGCTTTTGTAACATTGCAAATAACCCTTGTTACCTGGGCTGTGTTTGAGGTGGGACTCTTACGACTACTAAGTCTGTGTATTCTTTCATCAGGCATGTTTGAAACTTTGATTATTTTTTTTTAGGGGAGTGGGGGGAGGGTTTTTTTTTGGCTTAAACATGGCTGCAAGTTAAGTGTCATAGTATTCAGTCAGTATAAAAGTGATTGGTTTTTGTCTTTTTATTTGAAAGGATTGGCTAAATAAAAGTTTTCTGTTTTTCCCACTTCAGAACTAGACCAGGAGGAGGATCTACAAGCCAAGCGTATCACACGAATCCTGACAACCGATTTCCCCCAGTACTTTGCTCTGGTGAGCCGTGTCAAGCAGGAGGCCATGGTGATTGGAAACGAGGGCGGAGTACTGTCCTCCACTGTCGTGCCACAGGTGCAGGCAGTGCTGCCAGAAGGCACCTTGACCAAGCCCATACGTGTTGGACTGCAGGTGAGGGAGCTGTCATTTCATAAACATGAGCACATAAGCATGGAAGACAAATCATAAGGGAAGATAATGTGGAAAAGGTCACAGGAAAAAAACCCTCACCACTCCTTTCCCATAATTCCTTTCTGTCGAGTCACTTTGTGCTTTTTCTTGTAGGTCTCCAGATTTCATCTGTATTACACCATTAAGCATTTTTCTTTTTGTTCTTTGACACCTCCTCCTATCTCACTATGTTCTTATTTCCAATATTTGTTTGAAACTTTCTATTTTCTCTCACTGGTTTCCACTCCCCACTGTCCCCAAATTTCATGTGTGCCATGTGTATGAGTTTGGGGTTAAGTAGTGGGGCTTTATTAGCTGCATGAGTGTAGCTCATGCCTCTTCTGGTCATGCCCATCTACTCACTGATTTCTACCTGCCATACACACGTGCATAATTACCTCATTTCCCATACTGTAATCAACCTTCTCAGAAACTGTGGGCTGCTAGTGACAGTTGGGTAATCAGTGGGCACAGCTGCTTGCAGGACTGGAAGCCTCCTTACTGTTGGTGACTTGCATTCAAGTGAATGTTGAAATCCTAACGCTGTAGTCACAATTCATTTCCATTCAATCCCATGTCATCGTAAACATTTGTTTCATCATGAGTCTCTAGTAGAAAAACCATAAAGCATGAGTTAATGCACCCTTTATTATGTTGCTGATATAGTTTGCATAGCTTCTAATAAGTCAGCTTTATGACGGCATTAATACAAAGCTGTTATGAGTCTTCAGAGACCTTTCAACTGCTTTTTCATTATTTTTTTCCCATATTTTAGCCTGCGAGGAGGGCTAGGATTGCAAGGCCAGTAGAATTCGATGATCTGGACTTTTGACCATTTTAAGTCCAGCAACATCCCTTTTGACTGCGCTTCATGTTGTAGATGGATAGAAAGTGGTTTTATTTTTATTTTTTGTTTTGTTTTAGCTGTATGTTTATTTCTTCCAAGTGGTGTACATAGCATGACAGTGGTGGAAAGAACAGTCGTCAGTACATTGGTATTCGTCAATGGAGTCAGCCTGTTATGTTTTTCATTCATGCGCTCATCATGCCCTCCCTTCCATCTGTGCTGTTCATGCGCCAGCTTTGTACAGTCCATGGAAAGCCCGACAACTCTTCACGACACCTGATCTCTCCCACAGATCACGCGTCTGCCTGGGCATGTCATTTGCTCTTTAATTATTTCCTCCTGTCCGCTAGGCCCAGCCCATTGCACCTGAACTTGTTGCTAAACTTCTTGGTAATCGTGTGGCGGTCAGCCCCATCGTGACAGTCGAGCCACGTCGCCGCAAGTTCCACAAACCGATCACTCTCACCATCCCAGTGCCCAAAGCTGCTCAGAAAGGCATGATCAACCAATATGGGGCAGACCGACCCACTCTGCGCTTGCTCTACAGTCTTTCAGGTGGGTTCTCTCCCCTTACTCTTTCGCTGGTTGCTACTACCCCATTTTCAGTTCCCACCCCACCAGCTCCCCACACAATTTTTTTTTCTTTTTTGCTGAAACTCCTCTTTTACAATGCCACATAATTTCTGGAGTTTTTACACCACACTTTACTTATTTTATTGACCATGATGGTATAAATTGAGCAATAAACATAGACATCTCGAATGTAAATAGCTTTCTGGACATCGATGAGAAAAGCAGTAGGAACAACACTTCTTCCAAACCTTTATACACGTATGGAGACAGAAGTGCAGAAAATTTTACCCCACTTTTTTCCCTCCCTTTTGGTAATTCATCTCAGTTACAGCTGCTCTTTGTGTTGTGAATGTTGCATCTTAGGAACAAAAGGGGAAAGAAAGTTTAGTACCTGTTGTGAAGTGCAATTTACTTGAGTGTGTGTATGTAGTATGCACGTGTCTTCGAGCACTATGGAATGTTTTTTCATTTGTCGAGGTCTTTCCTGTGACATTTAAAAACTATTTCTGGTTTGGTATTGTCCACAGCATGCTATTAACAGAATTTCATTTAGTGAAATTAATGTTTGAGTTACAATTTTTAAGGTCTGTGTACTAGACTGCAGATATGGTAATGTTATTCTTGATTTCCCCCCTCCCCCCTTGTAAATGACAATGGTCAATAAAAGTTTTATTGTTTGCACTTACTAGGACCTGTGGGGCAGGCAGGCATCTGGGGGCTGGAATAAATGAAGATACTTTATAATACACTGTATACCTCGTTTGCACCTTTGGGGATTTACTCTGGCTTGGTTTGCTGTTAGATTTTGGATATTTTGATGCCATGAATGTGATTCATCCCAATCTGCTTTGTGTCCTGTGTGTTCCCGATTGGACATGGTTTGCAATTTTGATGATGGTTTTTATCTCTAATCTCTTTCTTCCCTGTGCTCACTGCGGCTAGGCAACAACCATTCTAGTAACAGAGGTAAATGGCCAGCCTCCACTTGATCAATTTTCACTCTGCAGTCACTTGAGCTTGCTAGTGGTTTGCTTTGATTGCCTGTCTCTTTAGAGCTGCCTCCCTGTCCAGCCAGCCAGTTTGGTGCATGTTTGTGTCCTAGTCTTCTGTCTTTGAAGACAGTACCATGTACTTTTTGATAGTTCGCTAGCACCTACTTGTACTATAATATGGTTTTTAAAAAATTATGTAAAAATATATATCTGCATATTGATTACGTGTGCTACATACAGTTGTTACCTTTTATAAATCTGATAATGTACACACGTAATTCAGCTTAAATGCTTTTTTTGCAAAGTTTGTTAGGTTTGAGTTTATCTGATTGTGCATTGGCAGCCTAGGTTTGAGTTCATCTGATTGTGCATTGGCAGCCTGTACTATAGGCTAACACATGCTTGCACCGATATAGAATGTTGTGGGTTTGAATCTTGTGTCCAGCTCACATGGTTTCTGTGCATGTGGCTTCTATTTACTGGGGGGGGGGGGGCTCCCCTTTCCTCCCCTTTCCTCTGGCCCCAACACCCATCACCGCTCTCTTCCTTTCTTGTCTCATCATGATGCAGCTTCCATTGCTGACTTGACGTTAATAAACAACAAACTAAATGTGCATGCATTTTTGTGGTTGTGTGTGCATACACAGGCAAGTGCATGGACATGATATGTGTGCTTGAATGCATGTCCTTGTGCATATGCGAGCATGTATGTGTGAGAAAAAGAAAACAAATGTGCAAGCCCTAGTGTGTGGGTGGTGGTTGGGGGGTGGGGTGGGACTGCCAGATGCGAGTGCATTTACGCTCAGATGTGCCTGTCCAAAGGTGTTCATACACATGCCCTGGGATAAGTGTCTGTGCTAACTCGGTGGTCCTTTCTTTCCCTCAGTCCATCCCATGTCCACCATTTCCTTTCCTGGTTGTTTATCTTACCTGCTCATGAATTTTCTGTTCTGTTGCTCGGAAGACAAAAGTTCAAGTGAAAAGTGTTTTGCAATAAACAGATCAAGGAGAGGAAGACAAAGCCAGCGGACGTCTGGCATACCTTGCAGTGTGCAGATTCTCATTAAAGTCACTTGTCTCAAAATCATTAATAAAGTTTATTAGCCAGAGGCACCTGAAGTAGGCGGGCTTCACATTTTTTGTTTGCTGAAAAGAAAAACTTTCTGTTGCCTGAAAAGAAAATCATCAAGCTTGCAGGCTTTCAATTTGTCAAAATATGTTTTTCTCTTCTTCCAGTTGCATGTTTGAAAATGAGTCTCATACATGCAGCTGAGATTCATGTCTTTTGTTGAATGCTGAGTATGTGCGATTTTGTTTGCCTTTTTGTGCAATTCATGTGCAGTGCATGCAAAATGATCCATAGTGCAGGAATTCACCTAAATGTTTTGACTGAAGATCAGTTTCCTAACGACAGCAAAGCGGGGTGGGGGGGGGGGCAACAGACTTTGAAAAACTTGTTAGATTTTAAGACATCTGGAAATCTGCCTGTTATTTGGTTTGTTGATAACTTTTTCATTGACTCTTGTATACGAATCTGACTTCCAAATTCTATGACCAACTTTCACAGGGACTTGCATTTTCTCTTCAGCTAGGGGCTGCTGGTTCATCTGATTTGTGTCAGTCTCTTTTAATTATACTTCAGTTGAGCTTGGTGTCAGTGAAGCTGTACCATTTTGTGGACTGGCTGCCTTCAAAATTCTGTAGACTGTTGCTCGCCGAGTGTTCTGAAGATTGTGGCATCTGGTTGAGTTTTGCTTACTGTTGCTCAGACAGCAGTGTTGCAATAGCAATATGTTCTAGGCTTTTCTAACTGAAACAGATAGGAATGCTTTCTTGTTGGTTGCATGCATTGTGAATGTAGTGTCTGCTAAGTTTTTTCAGCAAGATTTTTTGGGCTTGTTGAGAACAGCAATCACTAGCTTCATATAGAAAAGCATTTTTTAAGTTTATGATAATAGCTGGACCATGATGTTTCCTTTTTTGGTCATGTCCATCCTTGTCCTAGCATTTTGTGGCAGTATTGCAGGAGGATGCAGCTTGACTTATTCTGTGATTTCTGGTCTGTATTTTGCTAATGGTCTTACTTGCATGAGCCCTGAATTTGCAGGCAGTCGAAGGATCACAGCTGCCTTTGCATTAGATTTTAAAACTAGCTATTGAATTAGAACTTAACAATCACATCTTCAGTAACCTGTTCTTGCCATAGTGTCTAGCATTGGTGATGTGCAGGCTTTTTAAGGAAAAGTCCTAGCTTAGTGACACTCTTTCACCACATACGTGTGCATCATGGAGTAGTTTATAAGACTTCTGTCAGTGATTAGCCTCACTTTCTGGGTAGGCTCATTTTGTCTAAGTTATATAGCTTCAGCACCCATAGAAAAGAAAGAGTGCACATATTGTGGCTTGGGATGAAAATAACATTTTACGAGTTATGAAAATCTCAAGATTGATGTAGAAAATAATGCAATGTGATGGGTTAGTAACTATAAATAACTGCAAATTGTTGAATGTTTGACAGAGAGGCTTGTTATTCATGGGGAAGATGAATTTGTGGAGGCGTTCAAACAAAGCATGCATCAGTACAGTTTGCATGCCAACATAAATGTGACATTAACATACACAGTTTGAAGCTTTGTAACATTGGCGCAAAACTCTAAAAAAGAGAATTTATGTTTATAAGTGGAGATCTTATAGTTTGATACATTTTTAAAAAATTGCGCATCCTTCTGTATCAGCAGTTATAAAATTAAATAATACAGTGAATTAGTTTTCATCATTCTCACAGAGACAGACAATTTAGAATGTTCAATTTAAAAAAACCGAATTGCATGGTGATTTGGGGGAATATGTAAGTTTCTTGAATCTCGCATCTTATCTTGAAACAGCAGTGCAGTTAGCTAATACTCTCCTCTGTGAACTCATATTCTGTTGTTTCGTTCTTGGTGTTTAGGGATTGATTTTTCTTTAGAAACTAAAGATCAGTCTTGTTGCATTTTTATTTTATTTCCTGATATTGAACAAATAATAAGGGTGTATAGAGTTTCTTGGTAGTGAACAGGAACATGGTAGCAGCTTAGAGATAATTTGAAACAGAAATTTAAGGAACTATCCCAGGAAGGAAATTTAAGGAACTATCCCATTATGGCGAAGTTAAAGGAAACTGAAAGAGTTTAAACAGTTCACTACAGTTTTCTTCTTTTTTTTTTTTTTAGCGGATCCAAACCCCACCAGCTGGGAGGACATTACAGAGAACAAACCTATCACCCTGGTCAATGACTGTGTCTCCTTTACAACAACAGTTTCAGCTAGGTAGATCATTTGTTGTCCATTAACTTTTAAGAGAAGTGTTTGTCAGTCCTGGCAAACACGAGGTTGAATATAAATCAGATTGTGCAGTTTGTGCAAATTATTTAGACCGTTAAAATTAATACATTGTATTCATTATTCATTATTTCTTTTTGGATCCTTTCACAGAGATTATAAAGTTCCTAATGGTGCTATAAATGGGATGTATGTTTTTAAATTTTGGAGTAGTCTTAATATTAGGAATGAGGAAAGAAACTAAATCTGAACCGTGTGCATACAGATATAAAAACACATGTATGTAATTGCGTTTGACTGTCTAGGAGTGCACATATGAGTGCATAGACACACCTCTCAAAATAGCACAGAAGTAACTTTCCCCCCCTACTTTGCCAGATTCTGGTTGATTGACTGCCAGAACATATCAGAGGTAACCCAGATGGCAAGTGCCCTGTACCGGGAGGCCATCACTGTACCATACATGGCCAAGTTTGTGGTGTTCGGCAAACGCACATCCCTAGAGGAAGGGCGACTGCGCATGTTCTGCATGACTGATGACAAAGTGGACAAAACACTGGAAAAACAGGAAAAGTTTATGGAAATAGCACGAAGCCGTGACATCGAGGTGCTTTTTTGTTTGTTTTTTTAAAAAGACCTTTTGACACTGGGTTAAGAAGTGTCAGGGAGCTTAGTCTCTTTTTAATTCTGAATTTAAAATATTTTTTCTGTTGACATCGTTGCAAAGTCTTCATGTCTGACATCGAGTTTTGCCCTTTGTTTGACTTTTTGCTGTGAATCTGTATTCTTGATTCTTGGTATATAAGGTTTTATTTACAGTTCGCTGGTTGAGATGTTTTGATTTACTGGGGTGTAGATGCATGTGTTTCCATGAGCAGAAAAATTAGACTGACGTTTTTTCTGACAGATTTGTATGCATGCACAGTATTTCTTGTCTGATGCTGCAGGTGCTGGAAGGCCGACCACAGTATATTGAGATGGCAGGAAATCTGATCCCAGTGACAAAGTCGGGTGATCAGCTGCATGTTAATTTTAAGGCATTCCGAGAAAACCGCCTGCCTTGCACCGTCAAGATCCGTGATCCAGACCAGGATCCATCTGCTCGGGTGGCCTTCATGAAGGAGCCTAAGGTGGCTCGTGGAGAGGCCCCTCAGAACCCCATCTGCAACCTCAACATCCGTCTACCTGACACAATTTCGGTAGGTGACATTAGAGGTGCTGACTAGAGGCATACATTTCCATTTCACCATGCATACATTGCACGGATTAGACATAGCAAAGTATCTTGTTTCCGGGTTGGGTTCACTGTGTTTCTCATGTCATTTTGCATTTTACTGACTCGATGAAAGCTACTGGCTTCTTTGCTATCAACACTGCAGTTTTTGTATTAACAAGATACAATAGTTTCAGAGAATACAGCCGTGTTTGATGGATTTACTTGAACGCAAGTTGCGATTACAAGGCATGATAGTAGTGACAGTGCTGGCCATTTTGGATCTGTTTACAGTCAAGCTCCTCAGACGTCAGCTCGGAAACAGCAATGGAAATCCAGAAGAGACATTCCTTGCTCAGAGAACAGGGCATTGGTAAGATGTTCTGTCCAGCTGGCATATTTGCAGTATTTGTCATGAGGCATTGTTTGGCCACTGTGCACAGTGTTCAGGTGTTGTTCCTGGCTCAATTTTATATTGTATACCATTCTGCTTTGCTTAGTTAAGAATTTTAGAAGAATATATTCTTGCGATTTTGTCATATACAGAAAATTTCAAACAGTTATTTTCTTTTTCTTACCTCTTCTTTTTAAGTTCTTTTTTTTTTTTTCTTGAACGCTTTGTTCTTCTAGACCTTCAAGCTGCAAATTATTGAACTGTTTCAAAGTGACGGAAATTTTTCAGTCCTCCAAGACACTGTAACAAGAAGCCAGATGAATCTTTCGGACGTGGCAGACAACGTGCAGGGAGACTGGGTTATCCTAGCCCAGCAGTTAGGCATCACCATGTCGGAGATCAATCACATCAAGACCGACTACACCACGTTGTCTGACCAGGCCCTGGCTATGTTACAGCTGTGGGTTCAGAAGAGCCGTGAGAAGGCTTCAGGTGAGTGATTGCAGGTAGAACGTTTAAGAGTTTGTCAGATTATGACATAAGAGTCACTAAAACCTGATTTTGCATTTCCTGCATTCTAGCCTGCAGTCATGTACATACCTCACTGCAGTAAATTGGTGTTCCTTGCATTTGTTGTTACCTAATTTTTTTTTCAGAACTGAGGACTTGCCCAAAGAATATTGAAATCTTGCCTTTTTAAAATTGAAAATTGATTTCCAGGCTCCCTCTCCATAAACAAAAACATTGTCTTCTGTGTTCTCTGACCAGATCAAAACCAGAAGGAACTGACCAATGGCCTGGTATTTTCATTGCCTTCAAAATAGTTTACAGATGTGTTTTCAACCCGACATTTAAGGGTCACTGTTTTTTCATCACTGCTGTGAATAGTTGGCCTGTTTAGACTTTGGCTTCTTGCTGTAGCAACCATGATTTGGAATCTCTGAGGATAGTGTTGAAAAAATACTAATAGAAGACAATTTTAAAATTCAAATTTTATATTGTTTAGAATTATGATGTTCACCATTATGTTACAATTAAAAACAAACATGAAATCAACTGTGAGGTTTGACAGTTTGTGACAGCAGTATGGTCATACTAGATAAATTGTGATTTATTTTACTGCTTTAATTCTTTTATCGTTTGATGCTGTAAAACTTGATGAGAATAATACATCTTTCTTCCGTTTGTCTACCCTGCTTTAAATATCATTTGTTTAAAAGCGGTCGAAGTTTAGCTTGGTAATCTGGTGTTTCCTCTGATAAGTTCCTTTCCTGCTAGTGTTTGTCAGAAATGTTGCTTGCATGGACGATCTAAAGATCTAAACATAGTTCATACATGTAATACTTCCAAGTTGTGAATGCTGCTCAGTGTCCCTGACATTGGCTTGAGCTAACCATGAGACAGGCAACATCTTTAGCTGAGCTTTTTGTTGTTCCAACACAGGCAATGCCTTGGAAGTGGCTCTTCAGAAGATCAATCGGGAGGACGTAGTGAGGAAGTGCATGTACAGCGTGGAAGTAATAGATGACGAAGTTGAGGCTGCTGCTGCTCGTGTTGCCATGGACCAGTCAGGTGAGCTTCAAACCATTGGTTGTTGAGAGTTATCTGAGCTTGAGAATATTTTATGTTTAGTTACTTGAGGACGTTGGACATAGAGAGTTGGCTGCACTTGCGACTATGTGATGCAGAGAATTGGCTGTACAACAGAACGTTCAGCGTTGAGGAGCTGACTCCCTGTTCCAAGAGATACGCACAGACAGATGTGACCTCCCTCCTCTCACCCTTGCACAATCACCATAAAGCATATTTAAAAATAAAGCCACTGTTTCATTCGTTTCTGTTACAGGTTTCGACACTTTCAAGGAAGAGGTAGGCATCACGAAGGACTCTATGAAGCGAGGCATGTCCTTGGATGTCCAGTACGATGAACAAGACATTATCAAGGTAAGGCCACCTTGAGGGATAACACAAATTTAGAGTCTGCACAACACATAAATGCGTTTGGGGGGGGGGGGAGTTGGTTGGTGTTCTTTTTATTTATAAAAAAATCTTGATTTCTTGTCTATTTTGTAAAGCACTGTTGCCAGATTTCAGTTGCTGATGGATTTTGTTTTTGGTTTTAATTCCAATTTCATGTGTAGCTCTGCACCTGGAAGGTTCTAATATGGAAGATGGAATTGTAACATGTAAGATACAAATAATTCATAGATGTTTTTCAAATGTGGCAGTTATAATTGTTTCATTAAGTTGTTGAGATGAAGAAGACTTTTGGAATATTTAGCAATAGTAACATCCAAAAAGAAGCTTATGTTAGTTTAGTTTTGCAGCTGTTATTAAACGTAATGCAGAAATTCATGCTATGTTGGTAACATTTACCTCTAGGACACTCTACTCAAAGAACAATTGTTAAAAAACCCAACCTGCTTTACACTGTGCTTAATTTTTTTGTTTAAAGTTAATCAACAAATATGTTGAGGATTCTGTGTTTATTTTCTTGTTTCATTTTGTGCAAAATTCTTGTTTTTGTCTGGATACTATCAGTGCTGCAAAACATGCTTGCTGTCATTCACTGTGACATTATCAGTTGTATGAATGCGTTTGCAACGGGGCAGACCTTCTGCGGTTCTGCATTGAGCATAGGATACATCATAACCTTCGCAAGCATTGAATTAATTTTCAGAGCTTACTGCCTAGGTGAACCTGTGACCCAAATAGAGGTGTTAGGAAGTGGATTTGACTTTGCTAAATTACCCATTATGTCACTGTAATTTTACACAAGATGTGTGTCTTCAGCCTTTTAGTAAGTATAGGGTATGTCTTTTCAATTTTTCCGATGAAAAATAAACATCTTAGAATTCATACGATTCAAAATGCAGCCATAACCGCCATGAGTTTGCGTTTGCATCAACACTTTCCAAGATCTTCAGTTATTTCCAATATATAACTGCTAGTTCTGAGCATGAAACATTTCTTGCTTTTGTTTTGTTTTGTTTGAGAAACAGCTTATTTTGCTGTTGCTGAGAAAAACATTGTGCTCTTTTAGGGATCGAGGTTTTGCCATTACCATTACCATCCCCATCACCATTGTATCATCATGCATGTGAAGAGTTGTGTCGTGTTCACTCACAGAAACTGATTCCCTACATTAGAAACTATGTCAGTGGTTACTTCCCATGGTTTTGAAAGGTTTTGCTGGGTTGGGTTTTGGAATACAGCTGGTTGGTTCAGTCAGATTTATTTGCAAAAGAGGCAAGTACTTTATACAAATACCATTTTTCAGACCTGTATTATTGTAAATTTATCTTCTGCATACTAACATTCTTTTTTCCCTTTTTTCATATTGCATCTTGGAAAACACTATAAACTTGAGTGAATCTTTGCAAAATGTACCACTGATAGGATAGTTTGTGGTTTCGTTGCATAGAAGCCAGTTAATTAAGATCCTTTGACAGATTAGACTGTGGGCTTTTTAAAAAAAATTCTCATGTATTTATTTTCTAAAACTGCTTGAGAGACATAATGAGAGCACTGAAATGCTGCAGAACTAGAGGCTGTAGTAGACAAAACCAGGGAATCAGTTTGGATAGTTTGGGAAACATAGGAAAGCTATAAAATCCAATTTGCTTTTACCGTTCCCTAATTATTCCACTATGCTCCTCTCTTGCATGGCCCCGGCTTGTTTCAGAATCTAGAAGATATCAAGGTGAGAAGCTACTACTGCCCTTCATCAACTTGCTTTATTGCTTGCCTGCTTGGTATTTCCCATCTTTTCATTCCTTTGAACCATCAATCCTGACCTGCCTCTCTTTGTGCTGTGACCTGTGACGTATAAGCTCTCTCACTGATTTGTGTTGAGCTGAAGTGATTGCTGTGCAGCTTTCTACTTTTGGACTTTCTACTTTTGGACACCTGATGAAGCATGTTTTGTCTGTTTATTTTATTTGTAGTGTTGTTCCAACATTTTATAAATCCCTGTGGTCTCAGCACCTCATTGTTCTTTCATCTGATTCCATTTAGAGATCACCACCACCACCCTCCCCCACCAACACACATACACCCCCCTTCAGACATCACTCCCTTTTCTTCTCAGAGCATGCTTTCTTGATTGGATAGACTTCAAGCATTGGATTTAATGCGAGTTAAAGTCAAGAGTGTTTTTCAACAGTGGTGACACATAGGAGAGGACCTTACCTGAAATCCTGAAACCTTAGATTTGCTTGGACATGGGTCAAAAATGAATGGGAGTTTCCCTCAAACATTTTTTAAAAGGCACTTGTGAAATAAGGGAGACCAGGTCCGATGCTGGAAAACGTTTTTGTGGTGCAAGTGATTGGGTGCTAGATAAACCCACAGGTCAAAACCTTTTACAACGTGTAGTTTGTTTCTGTTCCTTGTGGCTTCTTGCTTCTGCTTTGTTTTTATACACACTTTGTCCATGATCTCACTATATTTCAATGACCAGCATGTTTTCCCCTGTAATATGGGCTTGAGAAGGAGCTCAAGCGGATGGGGAAAGGGAGGTGATTACTTTGGGAATTTACAATATACTTTTTGGTTCTTAATTTTGAAAACACCCCTTCCCCTTAGTAAAAGCACATTAGGCTGTGAAGTTCTTAAGAAGTAGTAATACAGATATGAAATACACTATAATTCATCAGAAATTGTACACATAAAGCAAGCAGTGACAGAGGTAGATAGTATTTCTGACTCTTATTTCTGACTATATTTTTTCCATTCATACCTATGTTAGGTTTTTAAAAAAAAAACCATGGTGGGGTTTTAGACTTTGTGGATTCATCACATTCCTGAAGTAAAATCTTTCCCCAGTAGTCAGGAAGTGATTACTAAATGTTAAATTCTACAGTAAAGTCGCATTAACACAGTTCGTCAGAGGTTTGTCGTGAACAGGGGTAGCTAAGATGGAAATATCAGGCTACTTTCCCCCGTTCTACGTTAAGAATTAAAAGCATGCTCTATGTTGTCGGACACTTCTTTGGAAGGCCCAACAGGGACTTTTCAATTGCAGTAGAACTTTAGAAGTAATTACCTCCTATCTGCACCGTAAGTCCCAACGTAGATGTCTCTCTTGTCATCACTCTGTCTCTCCTCGCTTTCATCCTTTCACTCGAGGAAGACAAAAGCCCACTGTGTAAAGCTCGTCTAAAACAGGAGGGCTGAATTAAGAGGTTATAATATCTATATTACACAGTTTTTAACTTCTCTTTCATCAGGATCCTAATTAGTCCTTTATTCCTTAGGGTGGATCTGATTGTCTTCCTAGTCTTTCAGGTCGTTAAACAAGCTGAAAGTTTAATAAACTTTTAAGATAGCTTTTGGATTTTTAAATTTTCCGGTTCTGGCCTCATACTGACACCTAATTTCTGCCTGCCAGATCCTATGAGAGAATTTTCTTAGGTAATACTACAGTAGAATGAGAACGCCAACACGAAAATTACCAATGCGATTACCAAGATGCAGAATTCCAATGCCAAGATTGTGAAAACTGTCCACAACAACAGGAACCACACTGTAGAATACTTTCACTCCAGGAGACACAGGGGACAGAGAAATCCAACTGGAGATGAAAATACAGTGTACCTCATAGACGGAAAGTTCGTGGACTTCCACGAGTTTCCCAGTTCACTTTAGCACAGCGCCATCTTGCTTGGGAGATCCATTTGCTGGCTATTCCAGAGACTGCATGTAATTCAACTTTACACAGTCCACTGTCCCTTAGATTTTCCCTTCCTGCGAATTTTTTCCATACCTCTAACCTTAGAGAATCCAACTGAGAGTGGGTTCTCCAAACTGGTCAGAATTGAACTGGAGGAAAACTGACAGGTCCGCGCGGGACAAGTCCCAAGTTGTCTAGATTACGTAAGATCACGTGAGGAATCTACAAAGTACTATTGGGTGAAAACCTTTTTTCCCCATAAAAGGTTAAGAAAGAAATTAACAGATTGGTGGGATTTGGCATGAAACTAGGGCTGAAGTCGTCTGGTGTCGTGCCATGTAGGGGTCGCTTTTCAGTTGTTGCCGTGGTAGGAAGCGAAATTTAAATCCAAAAGCGTGGGGGAAAATGCAAGATCGGCATAGTGCATATGGCATTGGCAGGAAAGTAATATTCGGGTCACGTTCACATACATTTGGGTTGATAGCACCAAGAAAGCTCATCCTAAATAACGTAAAAGTAAAGAGATGTTTGTTGATAGAGATCGTTATATTCTTGTATGTAGTGGGAGGTTGAGTCTAGCTTTGTTGTTGAAATGTTAGTGAATTAAATGTTGCTAATTGTAGCTGTCTTGAGGTGGTCATGTGAGACACTTCGTGTGTAGCCATTTTTATCTTGTCAGGGAAACAGTGCAGAGGGGTGGTTTCATGACAAGGTTCACCCAGCTCTTTTCCATAAAGTCATTATATATATATATAGAGAGAGGGTTGCAGGTGAAGAACTACCTTAGTTGACTGCCTCTGTCTTTATGTTTGCAATTAAGAGATATGCATAGTGGCAAGATGCATGATCAGTACCCCTTCTGACAACTTGCTTCCATCATTTTAGGAAAAGCATTCAAAGGTCATTCCTGTGGATCTGCTTCACAACATAAACACGGCAGTGTTGTGATATCTTGTTTGTACTTTGTGCATAGGTGTCTGTGATGTTTGTGTCTTGTGTGTGGTGTGTATACGTATGAGAGGGAAAGTGAGTGGAAGAATGGGATGTCAAAATTGGAGTTAAACACCAGCAAAGTCTGCTGTAAAGGACAGATGATTCATAACTTGTTCATTTGACCACCATGAACTGTGGGAGGCTGGCATTAAGGGAGTATTTGTGTGTCGTGCATTTCCATGTTTGTGTTTTTAAATCATGCGAAAAGGAGATTCAGCTGTGCAAGTACATGAGTTTAGAAGTGTGGGACATGAAGCCGTACCCACGTGAAATCTCATGTTAACTGTAAAAATGTGACAGAGGAATTAAAGTATTCTAGCTGGAAACTTAAAATGGTGGGATGTTAACCAATTTCTTGTATCATCAGGACTTGTTTTAGCAGGATTGCACCATATTCAAAGCTGGATTGAAGATTCCTCTTTTTACTGATCATTTTTTGTTTGACCTCTAGAAATAGGTTACCATTCACAACCCTTTTGGTAGTTCAGGCACTTTTATTCCTTTCTTTAAAGTAAGTCCCTATTTATTATTGATATTTCTGATGTTTCTCACATTACAAATCTTGTGTTTTTCAGCTGATGGACTTCATTTATTTAAATCATTATTGATTTAGTGATTTTTATTTCATCCCCAGTTTTCCTTCAAGTGGGTTGGTCATTGATTTTACTTGTAAACTGTTATTATTTTACTTACAATAGCTAGCTAATCCAACACCCTTTATGGTCCTGCACAGATTGTTTACAAGGATAATCTGAAGACACTTTTTCAGCATTTTTTAAAAAATTATAAATTAAACATGAATGAATACCTTTTCAAATTGTATACGTAGGTGATCCGCATAGCCCCAAAATTGAC
The DNA here is from genome assembly GCA_004794575.1 of Lanistes nyassanus. NCBI lineage: Eukaryota > Metazoa > Mollusca > Gastropoda > Architaenioglossa > Ampullariidae > Lanistes > Lanistes nyassanus. Next base: position 285,959 of record SMGT01003589.1, on the reverse strand, counting down.
TTGGGGTGAGGGGTAGGGATGTCCAGTTGTGCGCTGGGTTTCCACAATGCAATGTAGCAGCTGTTCACTTCTGACCAGCATTGTGTAGACACTAGCCACATTAGAAATCTAACCGCTGCCAAAGATATCAGTGAGTGACGCTTTGCAAGAAATTTTGAGTAGAGTATTGAGAATGTGCAGAAGTACATTTAGACAAAGATGGTGATGCGTGGTGAAATTATCAAATTATTATTTCAGAGATGCCTGATGATACAGACATAATACCTTTGAAAGCAGTTTCAGAAATGAAACTAAGAAAAGTACACATGGAAGTAGATGAAGACGAACATTCAGATGCCTGCGTTTTAAAAAAAAGTTCCTTTGAAATCATATGAAACCAAGGCATTGCATCGGGCATCAGTTTTCATTCTCATGAGTCATTAAGACACATCCTAAGTTGCTGCTGTTTTCATAAAATTATTCTTCTAGTGTTGGTCACAACTGAAAACTTAATTAAAACTTTTATTTTAAGTTTGGTGATGGTGTTCTCCGTGCATTGGTGAACTTGTATTTATATCATTCAAACCAATGAGTTATTGTACATGGGTTTTTTTTACAAATAATATGATGGCTGTTTGTATACACTACATACAAGGAAAATAGAAAATAGAAACATGTTTTTATATTTATTTTTAGAGAGCATGTGCACACAAAAAAAGTTTTCGCTTGCACCCATTGTTATACCACTATTGCTACATTAAGGGATAATACTATAGGTGATAAATATGTTTAACTTTTTTTAAAACACATTTCTTTTTAGCTGGTGCAGAAGAACACCATTATGGGCTGGGAGAGGTTTTTAAAGATTTTTTTAAAGCAGCATGTGTGCATGACTTGGTGGTTATTATCGATCGGATTGATTTGTGTGTGGTCAGATCTCCCATTGCTATCTTAAACTACACGTGTCCAGTCATTGTCAGTCCTACACGTGTCCAGTCATTGTCAGTCCTACACGTGTCCAGTCATTGTCAGTCATCTAAATTTGTGTGTTTATTTTTGAGTGTGTGGATGGTTCAGACTTGTAGATTTTATTTTGGCTTATTCGGTTTGAAATTGAGGCGAAAAGTTAGCGAGAGAGAGATGGGACCCAAGTAAACATTCTGTTGCCTTACTCCCACCCATACAAGATTTTAGGGATGAGTAAGAACCATCTATTTATTATCATATTAAATTTATGTTCATTCTTTTGTTCTAGCACTTAACTTTTCTTGTAGATACAAGCTTTCAGAAAAAGTGAAAAGAGGATTTCAAGTGAGAGTGAAGTATTGCAAGTAGTGTTGTACGCGTGTAAAATTATGTACTTACCTGGTGGTGGAAACTGGGGGTGGGGGTGCGATATCCTGGATGATGTGCCCCCACACCATCATCACCAGCATCCATGGCATTGGTGAAACTCGGTGACCCTTATCAGCTTTCCACACTCGTACTGTAGCACAAAGATGTGACCTCCATGTCCTAGTGACTGCATATTGTTTGGTGGCATTTTTGCAAAGAATAACACATTAGTTTTGTGTATTTGGATGGCTGCTAGGCAGCTGTTTATGGCATCTGCAGGGTCAAGAGGCATTTCTGATGGTGTTTTCTAGACTGCCAGGTTCTGCAGGAATTTGTTGCATAGCCTCTCTTCTCCCCCACCCCCACGCTGAAGATGGTGCTTGTCTGAACATTCACAACTACTTCCTGCCTTCAGTATCTTTATTTTTGTCTCCTTGCAGGAATCGGAATCAGCAGCAGAGTCCAGTCCGGGCAGCGAACAGGGGGCATTTGATAGGGGACCCGCTCCTCAGGCTGTCACTGAAGGTAAGATATGCTGGCAGATTTGAGCATCGTCCATAACATCTGTTGTTGCCAGGAACCTGTGGCTACTGTACTGTGCTTTAAGGAAGATTTTTAGTTGACAAGCAACCCATTCTGTAGATCACTTTTTTTTGGTTGAAAGCACAGTGCTTTATTCATAAAAAAATTCTGTGATTCATTAAACATGCTGCATGCCATGCGTCTGGTCACTTTCACTTCTATTTTTATAGAAGATTTGTGATCAAATTGAAATAAAATTTTTGGAGGGACAAAAAGGGGTCGGCATATCATAGCACAGTTCCTGTATGTACAGAGTGTCTGCTTTTAATCCATCCATTCAGCTAAGCCACTTGTATCTCTTGGCTACTATTTTTGATGGCTTTTTAAAAGTGAATATAAATTGCATATTTAAAAAATGTGTATCCCTTACTTGTTGCTGTGTTAGCCATGTTTGCATTATATGACTATTGTGTCTCATCAATATATATCGTCACTGTTAACACATTGTGGTTGAGACTGATGTGAAAGCTTCATGTCTAACTTTTCATGTGTGTATGACTTTGTCACTCTCACAATTATGCAGTATTTAGCAATAGCAATGTCACTGATCATGGTATGAATGTACGCATGTCTAGAAAGACTTCACTGCTTCCATCTGTTATCGCACTGTTGTTTGGTCTTGAAGAGTAACTTGCATATCAGTCTCGCTTTAGTTTTGTATTACAATTCCAACACCCCTCAGATTGTCTGCTCTTGTCATTCATCTCATCATTTTTTGGTCCACATACCATCACATTGCCAACATCTTGTAAGAGTTTTGTCAAAGTCTTTCTGATCTTGAACTGAAATTTGATGCCATGGGGAGCAGATTTTGTGTGGTTTGAAATGCTTTCAATGGTGGCCTTATATACAACATCCAGTGTCTTTGGCAGCCGGATTTTAAAGGATGTTAAAGATGTAGTCTTCGACCTGTCATACAGTTTTCATTCAGAATGTTATCTGCACAAGTTAAGATCAAGGCCATTGGACACAGAGGAAGCACCACACTTCTGTTTTGTTGTGTCATTTATCTGTCAAAGTTTGCCAGAGGAGTGTTAAGTGATTTAAAATTCTGTTGGGATTTGATATTCAAAGAGTCCCTCCCTTCATGCTTTGGACACAGTTTTGCCACTGGATGTAGTTTTTCCAGATTCATTTACTGGTAAGTCCACTCCATGTCCTTGGAAAGAGAAGCATTGTAAACTATCTTCTCCCATTTCCTGTTTTTGTTATAATCCCATTACCGCTGGTTCGCCGCTCCGCCAGTGTCCACCTCTCTGCCTGACTCTATTGATGAGGAGGTTATTTCGCCTGAGGTGGACCCTAGGAGACCAGTGGCAAAAGGCGTTTCGCCAGTCGAGTCCGAAGACTCGGCACAAAGAAAGAGAAAGGCATTCCTCGTTCTGGCTGAAGAGCTGGATAAGCTTGCTGATGAACGAGAACAGCAGTTGCAGAGGGGAGGTACAAGAGCTTGTTACCAGCATGGGTGTTGTCTGTGACACTGCACATGGCCCTGTTGTCTTTACTAGCATGCTGTATATAGTGTAAATTGTGTGGGGCTACTTTTTTCTCCTCCTGTGGCACAGAACTTTTTATTATTATTATTTTGATGTTCATTCACTACAATCAACAATCGTTCTATCAGCATGGAAAGCACCGATTTGGACCAGCTATGCTAATTCCCATCAGTATGGATTTTCTGTTCTGCCTGTATCAAAGTGTATGCATAAGATTGCCCAGCATTTTTAGCTACAGTGTAAGCTTATTTATTTTATAATTCAGTCTGCGATTTAAAAAAAAAAGTTTTCAGTTTTACTTAAGCTGTAGAGTTTTCTTTCTTTTTGCTTGGATTATTTTTTGGAGGGGGGAGGGGTGAGCAGGATCAGGACTTAAGTTCTGTATTGTTTATATTCAGTAGCCCAACCAATACAAATTCAGTAGTAGGACCAGAAATAAGATGATGATAACTGATAAAGAAACAGGTGATGATAACTGACCATCTTTCATTCTTGTTTTCACTGTTTTCTTGAGAAATTTGAGTTCAGAGAAGCTTTTTTTCTGCTCAGGCAGGAAGGGGTGTTTAAATGACAGTGATGAGGATTCCATAGGATTCTGTCATATCACGCTTGTAATGAAGGCATTAAAACCAAATTTTAAAAAAAACCAGATCTCAAAGTGTCTTTCATGTTAGTAACTATCACATACATGAGCTGGCATGCATAAATTTCTTCTGACAGTTTTAGTTGATATTGTTAGAACCTTGTATTTAGGGATATATGCATATTTAAGAGAGAACATATGCACATTATAGGATCAGGGATTGAGCAGAATTGAAAATGCAACCTTAAAGTTGGGACATGACCAAATATTTCAAATTTCTTCTGTGCTGAAGATTTTACACCAAAAGCATAAAATTGCTATTAAAATAACACCCAAATCTTCTTGATAGTCTGTATACAATAAAAGATAAATTTTTACATGAATAAAATAATGAATATGGCAACACTGTTATTGGTCTTCTAGAATGATAAAAAGTGTAATAACCTTTCTTTTCTTCAAACGACAATTAGAAAAAAAAAACTTAGATGTTAGGCTAATATTTTAATAAGACTAATATTTTTAGTAAGATGCAATAAATATGTATATATATAATTTTCTTTCATTTGACAAGTATTTTCATCTGCATAAGACTTGCTTACCAATCGAACATATGACAATTTCAACAATTTTAGTAGACCTCCTCTAAACTCTAAAACGTGGGTTTATTCTCACTATTTACTTAAACATGTTACTGAAATTTCTGTGTCTGTGAAAATTTTTAATCAAAGCAAGCAAGCATAAAAAATTCCTAAATGAAGTATATATCTGTAGCAGACAAACCAGGGTAAAAGGTACACCTAGAACAATTCTTGCATTCAGTGGATGCAGCATTGGATCACGTGATCACAATAGCTGAAACTGAGCTGTCATTTCTGGATTGTGAGGGCAGATATCATCTCCAAACACACTGAAATTTAAAGAAAAAAGACTGAATTCCTAGTATTTGATATAGCCAGTGCTTTAATTAGGGGTTTCATGGGCTCAAATAGTTTAAGTTAACCAGTTGTTTTGCAATGTTTCCTCTTAAACATGACTGCTTAATAACTTGATAATAGAAAGTCTTCTCTGAATGAATTAACTCCTGATAGAGCACAGAATCTGTATATCTTCGGCAGAATTACATAAGAGATTCAGTTTTATCAGAATTCAGTTTGTGTGATGTTGTAATATAAGAATTTTGGTCTGGAATAGCAGCGTTTTGGGGACGTTCGCTTTAATTGTTAAAAAAATAAACATTAAAAGTCAGTAAATTGAAAATAAACAAACAGATGAGACCTAAAACAGGAAAATGTGTTCGATATTTTGAAAATCAGTACATGTATCATCAATAAAATAAACACGCAAACATCACTCTGATAACAAGGGTACCTACATAACCACTCAAATCAAAGATCACCATGTTTGGAGTTACCTTTTCTTTGTACAGAGTGTCCCCTTGTCCCCACATACAGAATATGCATTACAATTTCTTGTAGCTTTCACCTTGTATATACTATATATCTATCTGTATATATATCTTTCTATATACACTCTTCATTTGTGCACCAAATATATTTGTATCAGATGTAGCAACATCAGGAATGTTTCACTAATTGAAGCTTAAATGGCTTCTTGGAAAAGTGAGCAGTACACTCTGAAATTGTAAATAATACTGTGGCTGAAAAGTCAGTAGATTTTCTGGACAAGGGCTTTAAGTCATTTTTAAAGGGTACCTGTGCACCGTACTTTTATTTCTGTGTGCATGCCTGTCACTGATGTTTTAAGTGTGCATTAGAACTGGATAATAATATAAATGAATATTTTGCAGGTAGAATGATGTATGATTAACCCGTGAAAGTAGAATGTGTGCCTGTATAGTTCTTGTGTTGACATTTTTTTAGTGTAACATATCAGTTCTGTTCTTAAAAATGTATTTGCCTTTTTGAACATAAATGTATACACTAGCAGATATGGCTCTAGTTTACAATCTGCTTTCCTTGGTCTATAAAAATGCTCCGAGATGCTAGAAAAGCTGTTTCTAAGTGAAAATAAAAAGAATAATGGGGGGGGGGGGATTGGGTCATATTTTGAGTTTGCCAGCAAATGATCGGATAGTAGCACCGCCACACAAGTTGTTTTGATCTGTAAACTAAAGAAGTATGTAGAACATAACACTCTTAAGCAACTGCACTGAAAACAACAAGAAGTCAAATTGTGGAGATTTGAATTACGCACAGTTACTAAGAGACTGTATGTTCTGAAATAAACCACCCATACATGATGATTATTTAGGAATCCATAAACCTGCCCACAACCCCAGCAGATTTCTCATTTGAATGTTTGCTGTGCATCCAACCATGTCCTTTGCCAGATTGACTTTTACACTGCAGTTTTATAGAATGGATGATGTGAGATGCTTGCGTTATTAATTTGCTCGTACCAATCTTCACTTAAACTTTGAGCATGGCACTGGAGAAAGATAAGTGGCATGTGCACTTTAAGAGAAACATTCACAGGCACGTATGTGTAGAGTAAGTATGCACAGCTGTGACAGGACCTCTTTCAAATGAAGGAAGTGCATTAGAAACAAAATGTGCATTAAAATGTGTGTTAGTAATAGAAAGTTTATTTTGTCCTGCAGAGATTGTTAGTGTCTTGTGCATAATTTTTACCAGGTAAAAATATTCTTAGTAGTCCTTGGTAAATTTGACCCAGTAGATATTTTTTCAGTGGTGGATCATGTCAGCTCTGTTTCCTTGCAACATCCCGTGCTTGCCAGGCAGGTGGCCTCCACCATTTTTATCTTCTCCCGAACGCGCTGTCCTGTTTGTAGGCCAGCTGTTTTCCCTGTGATTTAGCTTTAGTTTACTGACTGGATGGAAAATGTGTGCCAGAAGCACTTGTTGCTTAATGCAGGCTTCAAAACATCTGTGTGGGAAGGGGACCCTGTGCAGGGGAACAGCCTGTGTTGATTGACCCTACACGTGCTGCAGGAGGCAAATGTGCTGATTGGGCGAGTATTGTAGGTCAATACTAGGTCGTTCGGCCTGCAGCAGTGGCTGTTGGTGTTGCACTGGTCGTGTTTGCTCCACTGCCGCACACGTGGAGGTCACCTCTTCATGCCAGTTGCAGGAGGCCAGCAGTAGGTTAACGCACAGTGCATGTCCTGTGACTGCAGGCAGCATGTTTGCATGTGGTTTTTGCTTTGGAATAGGCTGACAGCTGGCCTTTTTGAACAGTGGTATCCAGTATAAAAATTTAACATCAGACAGTAGGTGTAAGTTTGAACTTGGTGTTTGCTTAGATATAATAAGCTGATCACCGAACTTCTAAGTATTGATATCCAGTGTGCCTATTGCATTGGAAAGCAGGTGTGTTTATGCCATGTAATAAGTACTTTTGTGTTGGTACTTTAAGATAGAGAAAGCCGGGTGTTATGTTTGTTTTGGGAACACCTTTTAGTGATGACATAGTTCTGGATATTTTCTTTTTAAATCATCATTGTCGGATTTGATTAATTTTAAATGTGGTATTTGTATTCGTTAAGATTTTGGAAGAGTTGAATGGAATACACCGGTAAAATTTTATTTTGGAAATACATAACACTTAATTCTAACAATTGTGCTGAGTACTGTGCTGTCACCTGTGCATGCAATCTAGAATCAGATGATCAGGAATCGGTGCAAGAGGAAGAGATAACCAAGACATCGAAAGTCACTCAGGAGGAGACCACTGTTGAGCTTTCACAGGAAGAGTACAGACAAGAGCAAAGAGGTACACAGGCTGCTTGAGTTACTTCCCTATGGTTATCCTGTCCATAGAATTTATAATTTTGTATGTGTTTGATGTGCAGTTTGCCCAGAACCTATTTTCTCAATGCAGATCCATTATGCTATGCATGATTGCATGCTGTGCATGATCAGATGTCTTTGCATTCCTGTTGCGACATCAAAAGCAAAAACGTTTTGTGTATGTGCTGGCGTGTTCCTCTCTGAATTAAGTACTGATACACATATAAGAATCTGCTGCTTACCTGTGATAATGAAATCTCACTTTGCTTCCTGCCTTCCCTCTCCAGCAGACTTCTGCTGATGTGTGTGGTGTGTGTGTGTGTGTACATTGCTTTTCCTGTTTACTGATTGATGTGCATGTACATTATATTCAGTTGTGTATTTCTATATTATCATCAACCTATACATTTGGACATTCTGACACCCCATGCTAATCTGTTCATGTATTGGACATTTTACTTAGAGCTGTTGTACTTGCAGTGCTTGCCCCCATATGTTCAGCATGTTTTCTGTACACAGTTTTGTGTTCAGCAGACAAAATGTTACTTGTTGCAGGACAACTTTCCTATGTCTGTATGTTTACCTCAGCAGCATGAGTGAAATGCATGTAAAGTACCACATGCCGTTGTCTTGAACTGCAGATTTTTTTAAAAAGAAAGAACGACCTATGACCATGTACTCTTAAGTATTTTCTCACTGGAAGTGTGAATATATGGCACCAACAGTACTTGCTGCTGTTATTGAAGGTCTGTGAATTAAGAGCAGAGTTCTTAGGAATGTTTAAAAGAGAACTATTCTTTTTACAAGTGAGTAAACACAGAGTGAAAGAAAGAAAAGAGTATATGTTTACAGATGCCTTTATTAGGTGTTTGTATACCTTTTGTTTCCAGTGTATTCTTTGTGCTGTGAACTGCAGAATAGGATAAAGTTATTGATGTTGTCTGATATGTGAGTTTGATGACAGAACAGACAAGTTTGTGCTAAGACTGTTGTGCATGTTCTGCTTAATAAAAGTCAGGGAATGCATATTTTGCCAAAACTCGGAAATCCTCATCAGAAGAGGCTGATAGGGAAGGGCCAGGAGCCACTCCAAAAGAAAAAAATCTGGATATATTTATTTAGGCTTGAAAATCGTTAGTTCTATAATCTTCTATGTGAAATAGATCTTCAAGACCAGCTTCAAAGTGCAGGGTGGAAATTCTTTATTTTTGCATTTCTAACTCCAGCCACCTCACCCCCCCCCCTCCAAAAGCTGTCCCATCTCTCTGTGCTAAAATATATCTTTGTGCTGTCCTCTTGAGAAGAGAAGTGCACTGCTTCAGCTATTCACATTTATTATCATTTTCTGTGTGAACATTCCTGTCAGAATGAGCTTCCTTTTCTCAAGCAAGAGTGATATTCTCAGTCTTTTTGACACGACTTTATTGACTTTATTTTTGAAAAGCACCATCCAAAATGGAACTCAAGTAGCTGCATGTTTAATTGAAATCCTTGTGCTTGTTTAGTTCATGGCTGTGTTTCTTATTTATGGTCACTGGTGCTGTATGTGGACTAGTGTAAATGGTGGAGAGACTGTTCTTCAGTATTGCCTTTACACACTTTCAGTAAAAGGGCAGGTTACATAAAAGCTGGGATGCTTGGCTATTCGGCAGTGCAAACACCTGGAAACAGTGTCCATTACACTTAGTCCTCTGCCTCTGTTATCACTGAATTTTGATAGAAAAATATTCCATTTTTATTTCGAAATACTGTTCTGTATGGCATCACTTTATTGTCTTGATATTGGTTATTTTTTTCTTCCTTGTTTTGTAAATACTTTATTGTTGGTTAAGTTTGAAGAGACAGTTGTCTGTGCTGATTTACTTTATTTGGTGCCATTTAACTATTTACTGCTTATTTTAAATTCTGGAAGTTAATCTGTTTTGAGCTTTGTTGGGACTTTTAATTTCTTTTTCATTCTACGTCTTTTTTCTTTCTTGTAATAAAAAACCCAAAGCCATAGATGGGTGCAGACTGGTGAAAACAATTTGAAGGACACTTTTCTGTGCCTTGTTTTATTTAGGTGTTACTTTTGTTTTTATAGTCATCTTGCAAGTATGGTCAAAAATACTCAAATGAGGCAACTAGAGCTTCTAGAGCTTCTAGACTGGAGGATATATGTTCAGATTAGACTTGGGTTGGAGCTTCCGTGCCATCTTTTTGCACATCTCTTGTGCAGTATGGCTGCATGTGGTCTGTATACTTTGGCATTCACTGGAGATATTTGGCTGATGTTTGTCAAGTTCCTGAAGAGAGAGTTGATTTCTGAGCACGGATGCAGCATCATGCAGGCACAATTTTGTGTGAATTTTTATTTGCAGAGACAATAGGAAGAGTAGCATTTCAGTTGGTTTGGGTAGTATATCATTATTATAATCATTATCAGGATCAACCAGAAGGTACCAAAAGCTACAGAAATTGTTGTTTTGGGAGGGAAAGTGCCTCCACCACCTCATGATTTCGCACGGGGGGGAGGGGGCAGTGGGCTTGGAGAAAGAACGGGGGAGGGAGGGAGGCTGTGGCTTGGTGCTCTGAACTGACGGTGGCTACTTGTAGACCCTCTTGTTGGTCGCTTTCCTGGCGTACTATTGGTGCTGCTGGGCGGTGGCTGTATGTGGCTTGAGTGGTGGAGTGCTTGCTGTTCAACCCTACCATTGCCTTATTCCTAAATTCTGTTTATCTCTATGTTCACCTTTTACTTTGAATGCTCTACAATTGACACTATCGGACACCTGCAGAAGGTAGCATTTATTCTGACTGTCCTGGGCATGCGTTTGCCCAGGCCTGGTCACTCAAACTGAGCATGAAACAAACTAATTTGGTTCATATGTCCTCCAATGTGTATTCCTGCAGCTTGCATATTTTTGCTTATATTACATTAACACACATCACCTCCAGTCACATCCTTAGCAGCATTAGCTGGCTGAAATGATCAACCTGGAGAGTCCAGAGATGGCAAGACGTGTGGCCCAGATGTAATCCTTTTACGTGCTGGTGCTTTTGTTTTTAACCTGTAGTGAGAGTGTCAGTTTTTGGTGTGGTGCCTTTTTTAAAAAAGTGCTTCTGTAACATTTCTGTGTGCGTTCGCTGCATGTGTGTGTGTTTCCTTGCAGGGGTACAGCCAGGTGAGGACGAAGTAGTGCAGACCCCACCCCCCAGTCCGACAGAAGACATTGAAGCAGGTACTCAGTCACAGCGCTGTGCTTGCTAGCTACTGCAGACTTTCATTGATGGGTAGAAAGAGGCATTGCCCAGAAGACGTTGTTGTGTATTGGCATGTGCACGCTATGCTTGAAATGTGCATACAGCTGTTGTGTGCTTAAGAAATTAGCATGCACCTTTTTTTTATGCTGTTTTTGAGGTGGTTGTTGTGGTGTAGATTTAGTCATATTGCCATGAGAATCATCACTTTGGAATGAACACCTCTGGAGAATGTAGTGATATCACCGTATCTTGCTGTTGCAATGCTAGACTAGCGGGTAGCTAAATGAATGGCGCAGGAAGTGCTTAGTTCGTGACTACAGGCAGGCTCCTAACATACATTTTTCTCTTACACTATTAACAGACCTGAGTTGCTTGTAGAAGTACATGTAGATGCCAGACATTAAAAAAAGTTGGAGGTATCTCATTAAAAACATGTTAGATATCACGTCAGTGAAGCATAGAATGGAAGATGAATTTTAGACAATACAGTAGATGCACAAAATGTGTTAACGTTGTTGGATCTCAGACAAAACCTGGGTATAAGGGAACAAAAATGTTGGGAACAATCAGGGCTTCAAAAAGTTTTTAAAACTTTTTTTTTAATGTATCCGTACACATTTAATTCCCCAATCCATCATTTAAATGAGGGTCTTTAGGGAACTCTTGATACCCAAGACAGCTGTCTGCATGCAACTGCCAGAGAAAAGCCTGTGCTAGAAAAAGCTGGCTTGTATGCTGGCTGACCCAGATACTGATTATTTATACTTAAAACATCTCTTGGCACAGTGCTAAACACTTGTGTTTAAGTATTCTGTCTTCTGTCTGCCTGCCCCATTTCTGGCTCTCTCTCTGCCTTTCTTGCTGTACCTGTATGTGTGTGTGTGTTTTTATGCGCATGTGCACTTGCACTGGGGAGAGAGGTGGGGGGGGCAGAAAGTAGTCTTTGTGCAGAGCACTTGTAGAATACAAAAATTATCATAACTGTTGATGCAGCATCCATCCTAATATTCATAGATTGCATCAATGTTTTGTGCTTAAATGATGTGTGATTTTCGCACTTAAGTCACAGAGGTAATGCCAGGATTTGTTTCCAGAAAAGCCCCCCCCCCCACCCCACCACAATCTGCATCAGACAGGTCTTACCAGAAGGCTGTTTATAGAAACGTCCTTGCCATTTCTATGACAAAACACTTTGTAACAGACGTAGATAGGAGTTGTTTATTTGCGTTTGTAGATAAATACTTAGCCACTGCTCTGTGCAGAAAAGTGACTGCCTGAGTAACTTAAACAGCAGGTTTGTGTTAGATTTTAAATTTGCTGTTTGATGAGGTGGTTTGCTTACCCACCCTTTAGCAGTTTTTTAGCTCCATGAAGTTAACTGAAACAAAGATTTCTAGAGTAGTGACGATTTACATTCAGGATTGTACAGTGCTCTACTTTTTATCCTGCAGAACAGTCATCATACTGTTTGGTTGAGGAGGGGGTGCATTGTTCAAGTTGACTAAATTAAGCCTTGTACTAAAGATAAAATGAATGTTTTCATTCTCTAGATCAGACTGTGTTTGAAAGAGAGAGAGAGAGATGATAGGAGTAGAGGTTAATGTAGTAGGTTCATAAGGGGTATTTTTAATGTGTATGTGCGCACATGCATAATTTCTCATACATCACCCATCATTGGTTTGTGCACATTCTGCTGAAATGTTTATGCAGACTTTGTTATCTGTCTGCAATCACTAAGATAGGACTTGAAACACGCGGGGTGTTATTATCAGGGATGTTGAAGACTTCAACATTTTCCCCTTTGGCCTCATTATATCAGATGTGAACAGTTCTTTGCATGGGAAGCAGATTGAAGTATTTTGCATGGTTGCAATTTCATTCATTATGTGCCTGCCATGAAAATAACTCCTCTTTTTCCTTTTGCTTTTTCTACTAGGATATTGCATTAGCATTTCCCATATACCAAAACCCATGGCAGCTGCATACTCTGTCGCTGCATGTTTTGAAAAAAAATTTCTGTCCTTTTCCTTGTCCTCTTTCCTGTCCTTCTCCCACTTGCATGCAGTTTCCGGACAGTGAAGTCATGGCAGTGCCTACTGTTGTAAACTTTGCCGTCAGGTAAAGGGGCCTCTTCCATGTTGGCATGTAAATCACAAGTATATTCCAGTCACCTGTAAAAAGCTAGACTGTCTTGAAGTGTGGTGCATCCTAACAATATATTGCATGTCTGTTTCATTTCCTTCTTTGTCTCATGCTTGCGCTTGTTCAGAGGAGTATGAGGAAGAAAGAACTGAAGAATACACAGAAATTATAGAAACTTTCCAGACATCTGACGACGGAGGCAAGACTTGGAAAAAATTTAGAAAAATCACCCGAATCTCAGCAGAGGGTACCTCAGAAAATATTGAGCTGATTGAAGGTATATTATGGTGTCATTGCTGTGATCATGTAATGGCAACCCTGCATGCTGTTATCTTCCACCTCCCCGTTTTTTCTTTCCCACCTTCGTAAATCTTTTTCTTAACCATGTTTAAAAATCGTCTTATTAACACAAGACTTGGATTTTCTACAAAGTGTTTTTAACCCATGTATTGTGGCCTTAATCTGCCTATTTTTAAATATTATTATACTTTAACTTTGAGAGAAGACTAGATACCCAGGTAAGAGAATTGATGATAGAGTGTGTGAGAGAAGGAATTATGGAGAGCATGCTTCTGCTTCTGTATCTTACTCAATGTATTTCTACAATATTCAGTGTATTTCCTTGTTTTTGTCCCATACCGTAGACATAATTTATATATACGTCAGTCTTGATGTTTTAAATCTGTGAATGAGTGCATGCACACCTGTGTGAGAAAATAATTGAGAAAGTATTGCTGCTTCTGGATCTCCTATAATCTTCTCCTGCCATGTGCATTATGACTAGTATTGCCATTTCTGCAATTGACCGGATTGAGTACATTTTGGTGCATGTGGGTGTGTCAGGTTGGGGGTGGATGGGCACGTATGAGCCAAAGTGGAAGTTATAGGTTTAGTCTGACACACTCCAAAGTTGTGCTGTTGAATGGATGGGCTAATGTGCATGTGTGTGTGCATGTGTTCATGCATGCCTACATGCATGTGGGTAGTGCGTGTGCGAGGGAGAGAGAGAATAAGTGAAAAGATTTTTTTGTCGCATTCTCAGTTTCACCCATGTGAATTTTTAAAATTATGTCTTTTGTCTCAAGTGACCTTAACAGTTTTAAGATCCCCCCCCCCCCCACCAAATTCAAATGATCTTCATTTGTTATCTGGGCATAACTGATGTCTATGGTTCTCGTGGGTTTTGTTTTGTTTCGGGTTTGTTTTTTTTGGTACTTGTGTTGGTCTATCATCATCAAATATTTGGTTGGGATGTTACATCATAAAGATTTTTTAACTGGGCGTGTGGAATAGGTTGGGTTGCACATTCTTCTTTTTCTATGTATTGCACACTGCTTTTCATAAGAGTGCTATTGCTATAAATGTAAATAACAGCATGTTTGACCTTTTTTTCCAGTATTCTTTCATAAGTAATCAGATATATGCAGACGTCAGTTCTTTTCAGATTTGTATGAATGTGTAATATGTAGAAATAAATGTTGTTGGGGATGGTGCAACATAATAAACCAGTAAGGTATTTGTCTTTAAATTTATTTTATATTTAAAAAATAAGGTATGTTAAGGAGTGGGGATGCTGTAATGATGTTTAAGTTTTAGAAATGCCGTTTTTGCTGGGGGCAATAGGAAGGGCGTTAAAAACGAAGATATGTTAGGATTTTGTGTGAAAGAGAACAGCTGCAGATTTTTATTCCAATTTGGTTAACACTTTGTGGAATTTCTTACAAATTAATGATGCATCTTCATTAGCTTTATGATAAGTCGTGATTTGCTGGGTGACTGTAGTGTGCATCAGCTGATGTTGATGTTAATTTCAGTGATGACTTGGAATGCTTGCAGAAGTGCCTGAGGCCACCAGCATTGCAAAAGAAGCAGCCACACGACTTGCCTCTGAAACTTCTTTTGAACAGACTGATCAGGGTGTGTAGGTCACACAGTTGTACGGATGTATATCTATATATTTGCTGCCTTGACATATATATATGAAGCTAACATAAAGCTTAAAGTCAAGTCAGCTGACATTTGGACCTCAAAGATATCAATTTGTGCAATACGAGGACATTAATCCTCTTCAGGTCTTGCTTAGTTCATCTGAAGAAAAATTCATTATAGAAAAAGTTGCAAGAGAAAGAATTTTTAGCTGTAAATGGCTTAAGAAAAACAGACCTGCTACAGGAACAGTCCATATTTGGGAGATGGTGATTTATGGTAGAAACGTATTTTCAGGTGCAGATGATGAGAGAAAACAGTCCTTTTTGAGAATTGCACTTCCCAAAATCATATTACATCTGAAAATAGCAGTAACAATAGACATGAATTGTTTACAGTGCTTTTTAGTAAATTTAAAATAAGTCCATTGCTTACAGTGCTTTTTTACTCCATGTGAAATAACTCCATTGCTCCCAGAAATTCATTTGAAAAGTGACGTGGATCTGATTTATTTCTGCTTAATCATCCCATGTGGCATTAACCAGTAAACTGGTAGAAACTTTTTGTCTTTATGAGTTATTTATTTTGTTGATGTTACATAGCAGTCTTTGAGTTACCTTTTTTTTAAATGTCTGATCCGATACATACTTGTATGAGTTTGTAGAGTTAGCTTAATTTCTTTATGATTTTGGTTCCATTTTGTAAAAATTATTTACTTTCATCATAATACCATTAGAAAATGCTTTCAAAACATTTATTGGTAGTGTCTGCTGTGAATTGTCTCCCCTACTTTAGCAGTATGCAGAATCTGCAGTGAAGGGCTTTGGTCTGTAGTGTGTTGCTAATGTAATCTCACCAGAAACATGCATTTTCATGTGTTAAGGTCACAGACTTGTCTCCTGCTGTGATGTAATCTCTCCAAAGAAATTCATATTCATTTGCTCAGGTCACAGACTTGTCTCACGCTGCTTTAACTAGATTTCCATGTCGGTCAGATTGTGAGGAAGTTATTTACTAGAGACATTTCTTTTGTTCAGTTAGCAGTCACATTGTTAAAACTTAAAGTTTTGGGACAACATGCAGTTTTGGGGTGAGGGTGGCATGCTGAGGGTTTTTTTTTCCCAAAGAGCTTCTCCACAAGCAGATATATTCTTGCTTTTGCCCATTGAATATGAATTTCTTTTATCCTGCACTGGTGAAACTGCAACTGTAAAGGGATCAAACACAGTTACATTAAACTGCGTTTACGGTATTGAAGTCATCCTGCATCTTGAGAGTGGAAATCAGAGTTGTGCAAAGAGGATGTACTGATGTTTACCACAAGAGTGAAACCAAGTGGTCAATTTCCCATTTAATTGTAAAAAGAAATCACCCCACACCTAAAAAGAAATTCTTTTTCACACTCCAATACTTAGTAGATGACACATTATGGTCTTTGTAAACTTGCTACAGGACTGTCTTTTGTTCACGTGTAGTTTGAGATGTAAATGTCCCATTTATTTCAAGAACATGTGTAGATTTTACAGTAAGCTAACAATGTCAGGGGTTGTATTGAAATATAAAAGCTGTGTGGGACAGAGAGTATTGGCAGTTGCACCAGTGTGTGATACTCCACACACGCACAAGTCTGTGTTGTACCAAATATTGATGCTACTCTCGTGCCACATGCTTTATATCTTTTTTTTCACAGCTTGCCTTTATTAGTATCCCAGCATTTCTTTCTACTTTTGCGTCATTTGCTTTGTCAATAAATTTTTCGGACTGTTGGTTTGCGATTCCCTCGTCCATTTTTTTTGGGGGGGGGGGGTGTGACTTAGTTCAATAGCAAACTAACCAGATGGGTGCATCTTAACAATCTTTCCTTATCTGACATTACAGGATCTTGGCTTAACTCATTTTATCCAGAACTGTGATCATATAACCTATCATGCCAGAAAAACTTGCTGCAGAACTGCTTTTCTGCGCAAAGGGAGCATTAGAAAATAATGCTTCACCATATCTAAATTGTATGTCGGGCAGCAGAGACGGTTGATAGAAATGGTGCTAACATTGAGAGCCATACTGAACACATATGAAGCTTGTCAGAACGCTAGAGTGGTAAAGTATGGTGAAACCCGGTGCTGGATACGGAGATTCCTAAGCTTTTGTTACTTTTTTTAAGTTCTTACATGTTGTTTCTCAGTTCTGAGAGTATTTTTCTTAAATGTAATATATGGTTGTTTTTAAATTAAAGTTTGTGACAAGTGCATGCATGGAATTGGGACTTTAAATACAAATGTATATCACATTATAGAGTTGTGCAGAGGTACATGCACACTAACTGTTGGTGCATACACTTTGTTAAAGTTTCATTTACAACTGTCACTCTGACTACGTTGCAAGTAGCACAATCAGTTTGCAAGCCAAGATTGGTGACTTGCAAAAGTTTTAACTGCAGCACTTGTTGAAGATTGTCATTTGACCTGCTGCTAGCTTAGTTTAAAAATGTTCAGCACTGTTTCAATAAGAACCAGAGACCACTTTCTGTCACTGCTTTGCTAACATTCAGTAGTGTCAACATGTAATCGGGTCTTTCGAGGACATGCTTATTATATTCAGCTTGCTTCTTGGTGTCATCTGTTTTTGTCATAAGATGGTTCAGAAGTTTTACCAAAGCATTATCTTCTTATACAATAAATTAAGTAATATAATAAACGAAAACCTTTGGGTTTTTTTAACCAAATCAACTGAAGCCTAATTTGGAAATTTTTGGAATCTCAAGTAATAGTAAATTGTTCTAAAACTTTTTCCTGGGAAATTTGAGAGATTTTCCAATGGGCAATGCAACTTCAAAGATGATTTTAATTGCAGATTTACTGAATCAATGAAGTTAAAACTGAGCTGGAAGTGGCACTTAATTCCTTGTAGTGAAAAAAGCATGTAGCTTAATGCAAGAATAGTAGAAATGTACTGCTCAGATGAATTGAAAGACCAGCTGCACTTTGGCAGGCATGGCATAGATGTGTAATTTGCAAGAAAAAGGGATCTGACCCGTACATTTGGATGCTCCTTGATTTATGCTGTGACAATGAATGTCAGTGTGGATGGAAATTGGTGCTGGAAACCACTAGAGACAGCCAGATGTGCACCCAAGGTGCCAGACAATGTTTGCAAATTGAACAGGTGCAGGTGACAGAGCAAAACCGAACAGGTGAAAAAGTGCAATGTATGTGTAATGTGAACACAATTCAGCCACTGTAAAGGGACTGGTGGGTAGTTGTGGATGCAGCCAGAAATTTGTAACCATGCTTCCCACGTGGTGACTCGGTGATGGTGGTTGTGGCAGGGTGATTGGGTGGTTGCAGGAAGGCATCAGTGGTTGCATTAATGAATGAGGTGCTCTTCAACTTCATTTTGACTACTGGTTTGTGTTTTGGCATCACATAGCACCTGCAGTTTGCACTGGTCTTCAATTCTTTTGAGCGGTATAGATGTTTACAGAGACATTTCAACAGGAGAGTGGTAATATTAGAAAGTTAAATATTACCAGCAGAGTGCATCATGCAGAAGAAGTGGAAGACATAAGATTTTTGTGTAATGTAATGACTTTTCTTTCTGATGCTTGATTCGCTTTATGCCTTTAAAAAATACTACTGCCATTTTCATGAACAGCTGTTTTTTGCTTTCTCTGCATAGTGTTGATTTTGCTTTTCAGTAGGGGTCATGGTAGAAGTTGTGTTGGGGTCAGCCACAATTGTTTAGACTGACTTCATGCGAGCATTTTACACTATATTAGCATGCTTCCATTTAAAGTTTTCTTTAAAGATAGTCTGTATGCAGAAAACTGTAGATGTCAGCAGTTCCCTGGCTGATTGTCATGGAGTCATGAACCATGGCCATAGTGGGGCCCTGTTGGTTCATTTTGTCTTAGGTTCATTTGTCTTAAACAGACTTGACATTGCTTGTCTCCTCACCAGCAAAATCTGTAGCTTCTGCAAATGGAAACTGTTGTTGATTCCCAATCACATGATCCACTTGCAGCCAGAGCACAGGGCTCACGCCTCAGCGATGATGCTATTCTACCAGTACGGGCAGATATTTCACATTGGCAGCCTCCAGATGGCAGATCACCATCTGACCAAGGACAGAGTCCTATGTCGGAGGGATCTTACCAGGAGGAACCGTCACCTGTCCCAGAACCCACCATGCCAGAGGACTTTGCCATCGATGAAGGCCACTACGAGGCAGAAGAGTTTAGCCTTAAAGCTGAGTGCGGAGATGAGGGTTTCATAGATCGTCACGAGGAAACGGTAATTGTGGTCAAGAAAATGTTGCCTCGCGAGGAGACGCCAGAAAGGGAAATCGGCTTCAAAATCACATTTGGTGACTTGTCGCCCAAGCCAGATGCAGTCCGCTCTAGCTTCCTCGAGCCAGGGAAGGAAGAAGATGAGCAGGAGGAAGAGGGTCTTCTTGAAGAACAAGGTGAAGAAGGTACACGACATTGAGTCAGAAATAGACAGGAACGATAGTCCCACCCAACCCCCATGCAGCTTCAGGGTAGGGCTGTATGTAGGATATGTCATTGATGGACTCTTTCAGACGTAGCATCAGCCCTGTGGTTGTAGGCCTACCCAACTTACATCGACTCTCTTGCTCACCTGACTGCCTCAGAAGTTCAATGTTGTCTTTGTCAAGTGTTCTCTCTGCTTTCACATTAAATGTTGTAAACTTTTTACTTGATTCTGGCATGATTTTACCAGTGTTTGTCCTGTGTGTTCTGCTAGCACCAGTTGTGTGCACAGCATTGATTTCATTTTACATTTCATTTATTTAGTGCTGCAACATTTTTTTAAAATATGTGTTCTGTAAAATTGTAGCCTATGCTTTGCATGAAGGGCAAGGTGTTTGAGCCTTGTCATTAATGTGGTCCCACTGTTTGAGCTAGTTTATATTTTGTGATTTTGCTGCTTCTGTGTATTTTGGGGGGGTTTTCCCCCCTTTTCGTATTCAATGCTTCAAATGGTTAGATATGAATGTCTTACCAGGGTTGGTTTGACTGCAGGTGAGGGCAATCTCGGTGTTCATTTAAGGGTTTTTTTTTTCACATTGCATGAGAAGAAAGGAGGTACTTTGAGCAAAGACATGAGAATTATAAAACCATGTCACTTTTTCGTATATGCTTACAACTCTGCAAAAGTAAAAGATAATTTCCCGGTCATCCATCTTGGATGAAGTAGGAAGAAAAGGGTGGGGGAGGGAGAAGATTTGTTTTCGCTGTCCTTTCTCCTTTCTTTCATCTTTTCTTTTAAAAGTCTTGAATAAAAAGGAACACCTGACTGCAGCTTGGAAATAAACATTAGTTAATAACAGAGAAACTGAACCAAGCTACATTAAAAGACACGGACGCCGACAACATCAACAGTTACGGGGCATTAGCCTTTCTTCAGGACAATGCAAACAGATAAAGACAAAAACAAGCCCTTAGCTGGGTGAAATCAAGTGGGTTGTACAGGGTGGGGTGAAACACTGTACAACTCACTTGGTGGTGTCTGTGTAGCTTGGCTCAGTCTTGAAAAGTCTTGAAAAGCAAACATTAGACATGAAACTAACTTGATAACATAAAAGTACAACCTCATCTCCACCCCCAGACAATCCAAAATGGATGAATCCACATGAATTAGTGATTTAGGGTTACTAAGATTTGTGTTTATTTTTAATACTATCAGTTTCCAAAGGTTACGTGGAAAACAACTGTTTTTGTGTGCCTGCTCAGCCTTGTGCTGAAGAGACATGTAGCTGTTAAATCAGTTACATGTGCACAATCCCCAAAAATTTGTATAACTTGTGTTTGACTGTCTCAAACACATTTCATCATGGCCAAAATGAAGAACAGAAGTGACTGTCTTTGGTATTTGGGGCTTGTATTTATGGCAGTGCTTCCTCACATAGGTGCCAAGAGCAAGTTAATCCTTGTATTAGTGTTTAGTGCAGTCTCACAGAGCCCACACCTAAGATCTCTGGTCCATGGGTGCAACTCTTTCATCTGGGGGTGAAAATACTTTTTTAAAAAGGAATGAAAGCTTGATGAGTTGGTAAATGACAGATTGCATTCTGTGTGCATGGTGATCACCGAAAATAGGCTGTTTCGATCGTGTGGTGGTGTTGGCAGTACACAGGAGGAAGTAAGAGGCTTTGTTTCTGTGAGGATTCTATCTTAAATTTAAAACAAGGGAACTGGACCAAGCTAAGACATGACAAAGA
>SMGT01003589.1:226966-264095 GCA_004794575.1 Lanistes nyassanus | reverse complement strand
GTGTTGGTGTTCAGGTAGGGGCAAGTGTGACAACGGGGGACATTGCATGGGGTGGAGCCGCATGATGGGGGGAGGGTAGTGGTGGCTTTAAGTTTGGAATGTACTAGAAGATCTCGCAGGTTCTTATCCCTGCGAGATGCTAGGAGGGGGTTTTGTTTGAAGAGGTGGGGCTCGGATTTGGACAGTATGTGCCAGTTAGAGAGGAGGATCCTACGTACAGGAAGGTTGTGAGGGTGGTGCGTCAAGACGGCGATCGGGCGAGGTTCCGTGTGTTTGGAGTGGTGGGAAGGTTGGAGGGTGAGTGCGCGTGGTGTAGCAGCGGCTTTCTGTTTAGCAGAGTGTAGAAGGTTGGGAGGATAGTTGCGGGCGAGGAAAAAATCTACCATTCTATCGGCTTGTTCGAGAAAAAAATCTGTGAGGATTGACAAACTTTATTTTTCGTCAAGGTTGGGAGGTAGGGGACACTTTGTGGCCAGGTACCAGGTTTTCTGTGCTTTCAATCCCTCACCCCATTCCTTACCCCGGTGTTTTCTCGAGTTTGGGAGTTGCACCCATGCTGGAAGAGCTGTACCAGTTAGTGGTCTCTGCCCATTTTTCCTTCTTTAACTTGTTTTGTCTCACCATGAGAACAGATGACTTGCATCTGTATTGGCATGAAAGGAGGACATACTGATTAATGCTCACACATTACTGATGGTATGATTGGAATTGATGAAAGTACACAAAATCTAAGCATTAACAAGCAGGCTAATGTTCTTAATAGCTGTGTCATTAAAAGTGAAAAGCTTGGTTCTGTACCACCAGGAAAACCATGTTTGATGGACCGAGTTATCACTTCAAGGTCTGCAAGAGCAGTGAATAAATTTTTGCTTCTCAATACATTTCAGTTTTGTGTAACATTTTGACAAACATGGAAGATAAAATATTTTCCCAATTGATATACCCATGGTTCCATTCTGTATTTATAGACTTCTAGCAGAGGCTGTTGTAGCTGCTGGTGTTGAGTGATCATTTTTGCCACTGCTGGGTTTAGTTAAACCTACTTGTCAGTCTCTGTTAACCAGAATAGCATCTGCTTAACCCGACCAAGAAAATGACAGGCAAGAAGTTGTACTCACCACATTTTAGAAACATTTTTCCATTATTGTGTGGAATTGTACAGCCTGATGTCTCTGAAAGTATCCAGCACCGGGGTTATTTATCAAATGGAAAGCATCTCATTTTTTTGCATGTAGTACACAGTTCCTTGGAGCAATGGATTTCGAATAACAAGGGTTCATGAGATCCATTCAACATTGCCTCGATGTGCTTTTTGGTGGAGGCTAACATTGCTGTACCTAATATTCTTTTAAAAGATTATCTCAGAGGTGGTGTGGCTTGCATCCGTTTCATGCACCAAGCATTCTGTGGGTTCTGCAAGCAGATGGGTCAACTGTCCTTAGAACATAAATAGAACGCTGCTTTTTAAAAATTTTCTTTGACATCCCAGGTCAGAACCATGGAAAGGGGACCTGGGGAGTTAGTTGGATTCTAGTATCTTAGTCTGGAATTTCACATAAAACAGCATCATGGAGACAGTTGTCATAATAACCAAATTTTTGTGAACAGTAAAAATCTTGACAATTTCCAGAGTAAGGTGGTGGTTTTAGGTTTGTGTTGGTCTTATTTGCAGACACTGATGCTACCTCTCCATGGATTACTGACCTGACTGGGCATATATTTTTCTCCTTTAGCTAACAACAGTAGCTTCCTGCAGTGACTGCCTTACATATATTGTACCTGGAAGATTGGGTAGCTTATGCCACAAAGCATGATGTTGTTTATTTGCATGCTTGCCAGCCTTGATATGTGGTGACCGGCTTGCAAACAGATATCTGATCTAATTCAAACTAACCTGCACCTTGTAGAGAATATTTCTTCATCCTCAGCATATGATAGTTGGTAGTCAGGGAGTGCAGTGAAGACGGAACAGTTAGGTCAAAATAGCTGTCGCCTTCTTGTCTCTGTCTTGCAGTTTTTGACTCCACAATTCCAGCAGGGCAGACTCGTTTTGAAGAAACTCTACCAGACGGAAGAAAGGTGATTCATCAGATGTCGCGCACTTCAATGGAGATCCCGTGTGATGAAGGAGATGAACGAGAGGAGATAGAGGAGAAGGATGAAGAGGAGGTCATGCCGGATGGAACTGTGCACCACAAACATGTTGTGTCCCACCACCGGCTTAAGCACGTCAAACGCTCGGTGCCGTCTCAGTCTGGGGAGGAGGAGATCGTGGAAGAGGATGAAGAGGTTCCCGGCACTGCGAAGTCTGAGGTCTTAGAAACGTACGAGGAGCCGCCTCACCGTGTGCAGGAGACGGAAGACATTGAGGAGATCTTGCCTGATGGAACCAAAGTCACTCGCCACGTTGTGATGAGCCGCATGGTGCACAAGCTGAAGACCCACCACGAGTCGTTCGACAACGACCATGGCAAGACGGTGGAAGAATATGAGATTGAAGAAGTCATACCTGGCACAGAGTCTGCCTTTGTAGCTGGCCAAGACTCCGATTACGAAGAAGACGAGCGGCGTCATCGGCAGGAGACAGTGGATGAGATGGAGCAGGTGATGGTGGACGGCACCATCGTGACAAAGAGCCTGGCAACCAGCGACACATCGTTACGCGTGCGCTCACGCTCAGGCTCCGTTGAGGAGATGGAGGAGCACCAGTACATTTCGGAGGAGAGAGTTAGCCCCAGCCCACGCTCCGGGTCACCCCAGGTGGTTTCCAATGATGATTTCGACAGCTCTGTAGATAATGTCGACCCATACAACTACAGCGACAAGCCAGTGGTGCAGGCTACGCTGCGCACCACCCATTTCGAAGAAACGACTAGTGGAGGGGTGGAGGAGAGCACTTCGAAGGTCATGGAAGATGTGCTGTCTCGCAGGACACTGCAGCAGCCAGAGGACACGGAAGGTAATTAGCAACCTGACAGGCTCCCACCTGCTGCCTTTATGGCCTCTTTGTCCTGATGTGCTATTTTCATCTTCCGTCTGGTCTAGAGTCCTCCATGCACAGAAAGTGCAGAATGTGCTGTCTCTTGCTGCTGTGTAGCTTATAGTTCTGGCTAATCAAAGGTACTACACTCTTGTAGTTGGCTGTTCATTTGTAGGGGATACTCAGGTGGAATTCTTTTGGCTTGAAGATTTCATTTTTGTTTAACTTTGGTAATGGAACGGCTGAAAGCAAGAAATCATTTTTGTCTGGGATCATTATGGAGACTCGAAGGTACTCAGAAGTGTTCATGTGGGAAGTTCAGGTGGGTTGTCCCCCACTCCCCCCCACATCACCTCTTTCCTGGCTTGCTGTCTGTGGATGTGCCTAAAGGAGGGCAGTTGCAGTACTTAGTGATTCTGAGGTTTGCTGGAGTTGGGCTTTCATGCCAGAGCTCACTCCGAAACATTTCCCTCATTACACTTTGAAGTGCCTGTTGGCATGTTTTCCAGCTCAGTTCAATAGTTTTGAGGCATTTGCAGGGAAGAAAGCACGTGGGATATATAAAAATGTTTTTCCTTGTCGTTTGAAAACATTTGTTGTGTGGCCCTTAGATTTACAGTTGCTGTCATAAGATATTCGAAAGTTTTCTTTTGTGAGCGATTATTTTTGTCTTGTGGGAAGTTGCAAAGTTTTCATATAGCTGTTTGGGGAAAATTGTGCCTGTAAAACCTTGTAAACTCTTTCTTTTTTGGGGGTTTTGTTTTAATTTTGGTAAGCTGACATTTTTATTTGCCTCAACTTGGTGTTCATTTTATGTTGTGGAGGCAGCAAGAAATGGAGAAAAATCATTTTCAGTAATTTGGTGTAATTCACAAGAATGAAGGATGGAGCTTTCATCTTTTCTGTTCAACACAGTTCATAATTTGTGGAATTTTAATTTTGAGAGAATTGCACATTTCTTTTAGTGTTTTCAGTGGATTTGAATCATAGAGCTGTTGAATGAGAGAATGAAACGAATTTTAGTTTTTTTTAAACACAGCAACCTGGTTGTTACAAAACCACCTAAATTTGGTAACAGTAGTCTTGTCAGAGCCAAGGATGTAGATGTAATATGTGTATGAAGGCTATGTTGTGCATGGTAAATGGACTGCAGCCATCAAGGTATGCGTTTACAAGTGCAGTTAGGTTACAACCACTATGGTGTACAGATTGAAACAATGGACTCCTCTTTTAAATATAGACTAGCTGCCATTTTTTTCTTCTCTTCTTTCTCTTCCTCCTCTTTTTCTTACTGATCATGCAAAAAGAAAGAAAGAAACATTTCAGTGAACATAGCTACTCCAGCCAGGAGGTGCTCGCAGTGTCATTGATCAGTTGGTGGCCTCCCTAGATGGGGTGCTGCACAGCTAGACTTGTTACTAGACTGACTTTATAGCACACCCCGACCACCCTTGTTCACAGTACCACGGGAGCTGGAGGAGACTGGCCTGGCCAAACGCCCGGTCACCAAAATCACATATAGTCCTGATGGTCATGAGTGCACAGCAGGTGGGCGTGCATGGACGTTTGCATTAAACTTCCGGAATGAGTTTGGTTGCTCGTTAAAACCATAGATTTTGGCTGTGGGAACCTTCAGACAAAATGACATGCTCAGTAAAGTAGCAGTAGAAATTCTACATTCTCATCTCTTTCCCTCTCTCTCTCTCTTTCTGGTCTGTTTCTTTTGCTTGCCCTCATACAGTGGTGATGGAGATAGACATGGCTAGAACTAACCATATGTATGCTCAGAAGTCTTTACGTTCATAGCAAAATTCATAGCTCCTGGTGTCTGTTGAAGTGCATTCTGAATATTTTATATTTTCTGGTGACATTCTTGTAATACCAGATGGCGTCTGTTGTGTCCTAACCACCTGTAGCAAAGTGCCCCGTGTGAGTTCTTGCTCATGATCATGTGATCACATGGTCACAATTAGTGAATCATGTAGTTTAAGTGTATAAAACCTTTCAAAATATAAATTACCATTGTATCAATCTTTCAAAATATCAGTCTAAAATGCTTTGTAACAAATTTCTGGTTAAAATTTAATGCTGGCAGTGTCGTATATTTTAATCAAATGTATTCCCTTCAGCATCATTGAACACTAGGACATCTGTATAGGTGTATATTTAGCTTTGCATTGCAGATTGTTGTACAGCTTACAGCTTGGGACGCTCATGAGCTTTGAATTAAAGAACAGAAAAAAATGTTATTTTGTTGGAACAATTATGAGTGTCTGTCCTGCAGCATAATTCATTACGGCTATATAGTTGATATGTAATGACATTTTCAAAAACTGAGAGAAAGGAGTGATTGCAAGACTGGATGTTGTTGCATGAGCAAGATGCAAATACCACATGTAGCAGTACACAGGCGAGCAGAACATGGGCAGAATTGCATCCACAGAGCATATTGTGACCCTGTGTTGACCAAGTTCAGATCATCACTAACCTAGCCTAGAAACCACATTAAAGTGTCCACTGCCTGATAAAAAATATCGATTTCTGACCAAACCATGTGTGAGTCTAAAGCATGTCCAAGTTTTAGAGTTCATCCTCATTTAAAAGAAATTATGATTTATGCATATGTTGTATGCGTTGTGCGCAGTGGGAATGTAGAAACTGGTTTAAAACGTACCGTGGATTAGCTGTAGTGCATGCCATCGGGTAGGCTGTGTGTGGTAGGGGTTGATGTCCCAGCATTGACTGTTATTGTATTCCTGCCACTTTTGCACTGTTTATCTTTCATGTAGTTCCACGTCTTGATCCTACCTGTCATTTTCAAAAAAGTTTTACATCCTCCACTAAGATTTTCATTACATCTTTACATAAATGCTGTCCAGTGGCCTCTTTATCAGTTTTTTTTCTGTAACAACCCTATATTCACCACCCCTCAACTTATTTCAGCCTGTAGTTTTTTTTTCTTTAGTGTGGTTTATTTTATAATTTGTTTTGTAATTCCATTGTGAAATGATATTCCACGTGAAACATGATGTGCAAACCCTACCATTTTTCCCGTCTGCTGGGTAAGTCTTGCTGCCCGTGCTGTGCTTTCCTCCCTTCTGATGCTTGATATTTTTGCAGCAGGTAGCAGAGAGGCAGACAATGATACACCAGTCATTACTATCACTGAGGATCTCAGCACGCCGCCTGATGAGGATGAGGACGTGCCTTCATATTTTGGAATTAAATATGAGGCATCCTCAGAAGGTTAGCTGGCACGCTGCATTTTATTCCGCACCATTTTTTAAAAGCTTTTTGGTTCATGTAACACATAGTCCACCCCAATCCATTTTTTTAAAACTTCTCTATAAAAAATTTAAGTAGGATCACTAAGCGTGCGAAACTGAAAATGCTGAAGCAAAAATTTTTAATTTTTCTCATTCATAAGCTGTGCTTGAGGTTTTTGTTTTTATTCCTCCCATCTGCAAGAGATGTAATTTTTTTTCACTCTTTTTTTCCCCACTAATCCCCGAGCGTCCATGTTAGCAGTTTCATTTTTTTAGCGACATGTATTCAGTCATAGCCTGCTTCACATCTGTGTGGTTGTAACTAGCATTGCATCTTAAACCTCACTAGCGTTTCCCTGAAGGGATACAAAATACTGTCATACAGTTGTCCAAGAGTCATAAACACTGAATAATAACTAAGTCTGTTCTTGTTAATATATTCCTATTTAAAGAAATAGGCACTAGGAGGTTATTGGAATTAATATTTTGGTCTTGTGCACAACATGGCCCTCTACTTGAGATCAGGGAGTGACACAAACAGTAGATTTCAGATCTGCTTACAATTTCCAACGGCTTGGATTTCTCGTGCTTTCCTCATTTTAAAACCACAGTAGTACCCAACTCGACCCTGCGACGGCACATGAATAAATCACTAGAAAACAGTTGCCAGCAACCGACTTAAATCCGCTAACACTTCTCGTCTGAGAAGATAGCCTGTTAGACTCCAGGAACTATAGGTGCCTTTAGTCAGCAGCAATAACCAAGCTACCGAACGAGGTGCAACTTTCAGGGCTGATGATCGCTGATCTCATGAGAAGCAAACTATTCTCCCGATTTTTTTTTGGGAGGTGGGGTCACGAGATAGCCACGGTAAAACGCATTGGTTTGAATTAACTTCCAGTGTAATCCTTACGATGATGTACATGTAATCAAATCAAAACGATGATGTACATATATGGGGAAAATACTGAAGGTCTAGACCAGTGCCCTGACAGTTGCCATGTTCGAAAATTCTCTTGAGAAATTTCGGAGGGGGGGGGGGAGGAAAGTAAATTCCTTGTGGGACATTTTGTCTGAATTTCCGATTTAGTGCTCCAATGGCATGTCGACTGTATCAAGAATGTTCAGCAAGTGGTGCAACGATGGTTCGGGTGTCCGCGAAGATGGTCGAGAGAGAGTGTGTGCATGTCATGCGCGTCTGCCTTTTTTATGTTGCGAACGTGGGTTTGGTTGCATAAGCATTCGCAGGCCGCTGTCCGTACTTAAAAGCGCCCCTCCTTAATTAAAAGCCATTTCCGCTCTGAAATACACGGACGCTTTTATGAACGAAGAGAAACTGCCAGCGCTTCTGCAACCCAGTCTTGAAACTGACAAAGACGGTCAACTGACGGAGAAACCATTTTGCCTTGCAGTTGAGCTGCAGGAGAAGATCCAGCAAGAAGGTAGTTATGTGGCTGCATGTCTCTCTGTGTCGACCCCCCACTGGTCGATGTTGTGTTTATTTTTTCCTGTACACTTATCGGTGTATGCTTGTCTATGTGAAGAGATACGTTTCCTGTACACTTATCGGTGTATGCTTGTTTATGTTAAGAGATACGCGTTCTGGTCTCAAGACGGCAAGAGAGCATCACCATTCCTAAAAGCGATTTGTAATTCTGCAAAACATGCAAACTAAGAATCAGAAGGATGAGTGATCATTGACATGATCATTCAGACGAGTATTGGAGATGTTTGCATTTTCATTTTCATGAATTCTTTGATCCCCATAACTCTGCCGCGCTTTAAGGTGCACATTCACTCTTTCTTTGCGGCTGCGTACACTGGCATCAAGAGGACGGCGAGAATACGCAGCAAAAGCACCGGATGGCTGTGGTTGTCAGATTAGAAGCGTCCGGGCGCTTTTGTTGGATTGCATGACGTAGTTGTGGAACTACGTGCAGCGCCAATCAAATATGGTATATTAAGAAGATCTGGTAGCCTCGCCGCCTTCCACCTCTTGACACGCCCAATTGACGGCCTGCATACGATCAGCCATCTTGTAGTCGAACCTTCTCTGGTACCAGCCGCCACGTCTGACCCTAGTGCAGCGTTGCGCTCTCTCGCCGCTTTGGGAACAGAAATAAAATACAGGATCTGGGTGCTCAATTTTATTCCATGTTCCCGTTTTTCCAGACACGCACAAGAGATTTCAAACGTCCTGACCCGATTTGTGTTTTCTGCAAAGTGTTGAATCCAGGCCTCGCTTTGTGGCCTTCATCCTCTTTGATCACCAAAAATTAATGATCACGCACAAGGTTTTGCATGCTGAAAAAAAAAACCCTACGAACTCTTTGCTTTCTGTTTTCGAGCATCGATATGCCTTAGGACGCAAGTTTGTTAAAAAAAAAACCAGCTTGAACTCGTTAAAATCTAACTGAAACCATAGCTGAAAAATGAACAAGAACGGAAAACGTTTCGCGCATTCTCCACGCCACGTATAAACAATATTTTTGAACCCTTTACGAAAGTACAGAGAAACTAGAAAATTTTAAGACAAGTTGTCGTTCGGCACTCAAAAGTCCCCCCACCCCGACTTTTAGGCATTACCATGCATAATCAGATTTTTTAAAGCATGAAGTAGATACGACTAAATCAGCATTTCAAAGAATTTTTAGTAGTTGACTTCAGTGAGTGCTTGCATTTCCGAATAACTTGGGAATGGTAGAGAGAAGTGTCACGAAATCGTGCTTCTTGCTTGTCCCCTTATTTTTTTTTTTGGGGGGGGGGAGTGGTGGTGGGAAATTAGTTTGATTTCATCGTTAAGTTGTCGAACGTCATTTGTAGAATTCCCTGGGATAAACCCTTTAATAAGTTCATCTAAAACTAGTAATGGAAATCGCTAACATTGAAAACAAAAAAGGGGTTTGTGCTTTTACTCTTGTTTTCTATTTTTTTTTTCACTTTTGATCTCTTTGTTTCTTTAGGGGTGTGGGAAAATCACACAACCAGTACGGCTTCTGCAGTGTTCTTAGCTAACAGGACCAAGTTTACATTTTTTAAAACACACTTTTCTAAATTTTCTTGAGTTTTATTGCAGGTGCCTACAAGAAAACATAACTTCTTTATTAGACGCTTTGTTCATATACTTTATAGCGTTTAGAATTGTATTTGGTTTTGTTGTTGTTTTGTTTGTTTTTTGCTTTCAGTCATCGCATCTGTTTGAATTTTGCTGACATTATTTCTTGTTAAATTTTGCAAGATCTTGGAATCACTTCTATCACCACCGTTTTCCATTTTGTATGCATAGAGTAATAATAACAGGTCAGCAGCCTCACTACGTGACGTTAATAGGCTGATGTAAATGTTTGTTGCTTGGCGAGGTCGAAGTTTTCCCCAGTTTGATTGAAAGACAATTTCACTTCATAATGAATATTTCATCAATGCCTTAAACTCAAAATCAAATAACAGATGTATTGTATAATATTATATACCCATCTTGTGGGATTACCATCGTTTTCCATCAAGCAAATTTTGGCAATGATTTTTACACTTTTGCGCCAGCACTTGAAAGCTATCAATATCAGAAATGTTGGTTTGGGTTTTTCTTGTTTTAAACTGATTGCTATGCTTTTGCTGTTGTCCAAGAATGTATTTTTGCGTAGATACGATATTGTATTATAACTATACATGTTTCTAGAATTCTTAAATGTGTCGTTCATGCGTTAGCGTCATTGGTCTTGAGGAGTAGAAATACGTATGTTGTATAGCTTTATATCATGTGTTATTGTTCAAATTAGAGCAATATGTATACCAACTTACACCAAACTAAGCATATATAGTATGTTTATCAGGATATGTGTGCAGTGTGTTAAGAGATTGTGTGGCACATAACTATACTCTATGTTACGAGCTTTGACATGTTGCCAACATTCCCCACCCATGTTATGTTCCATGCCTCTATTTCTGAATACTGAGTTTAACTTTCTGAATAGTTTGTCTGTAACTTAAGGGAGTTGTAATCGCACCACCATTCAGTTTCCACGTTCATTTTTACATTGGATGTTGTGTGCTCATGCCTAATTTGAGTACCCATTTCGTTGTAAAACGTCTATCTAGTCGAATAGACTGTTGACTAATTCTGTGGCCCTCTCCCTCTGTCAATGCATTCCTTTGGATCGGTCTTGGGCTGGCGTACAGCAGAAAAACTGCAGACATTCCAGGAACAAGGTGCCGAGGCCGCGGAGGCTGGGCAGCCTTCAGCTACGGTCGCTGTACGTGAAACACGGGATGTACCCGTTCCTGTGATAGAAAGCGTCACCCATTTCACCGAGACCAGCCGTTTTGACACAGCGTACCGTAGCACGGAGATAGAGGTGACTCACAAAGAAACAGTCTACAGGGAAAGGGTGGTGGAAAGAAAGGAGTATGACGTGTCAGGTTCCCGCGAGCCGTCCGAGAAGGAAGCAGAACCCGTGGAAGAGACTCGGTTAGAAAAGATCTCCGTGGTAAGAGCTGCGGAGGAAGTTCCCGTAACTCAGGCTGAAGAAGTTGGTTATTCGAAAACAGAGATCTTAACGGAAACAAAAGAAGCCGAACTGGTCTCCCGCCGCTTGGAGACCACAGATGTCATTGAAAGCGTCGAAAGAGGCGATGAGGCTAAAGAAATATTGACTCGCAGCGTGGAGGAGGAGGAGGAGGAGGAGGAACCCAAAATGCCCGTCGATGAAGCGTCAGAATTTGAGGAAGCTGTCACAGAACGACCCATGGAAAAAGAAACACGTGATCAGACAGTTTCAGAGAGTGGCAGGATCGAACTTGAGACAACAGCGGACGTTTTCGACCAGAAATTCGACCAGACTTTTGTCGTTGAAGACCAAGAATCAGGCGGAGAACAACTCGAAGAGAGACTTGAAGAAGCAGCGGAGGAACAGGTCGCAACTCGGGCGTACGTTCAGGAGACAGTTTTTGAAGAGGAAGTGCTGGTAGACGAAGAATTGAAGACGTGGGAACAATTTGAAGAAACGATAGCCGAGGAGGAAACTTCAGAAGCTGCCGATGAAGCAGGCGGCATGGCAGAAAGGGATTATCACGTGGCGCTCGAAGAACCGGATTCACAGGTGTCCATGTCTGAGCACGATGAAATGTTCGAAGCAGAAAGGGCTGAAGAAGTAGCCGAAAAATCAGATACTGACGTCTTGGAAACTGAAGAGAAGGAAGAAGCAGTTGCTGAAGAATATTCGGTTTCAGCGGCCGTGTGGGTGGAGGCCAGGGAGGAGGTTGTGGAGTGGCATACCGTTGAGGAGAGCGGCACGGATGTAGCCGAGACTGTGGTTTTCGCAAAAGAGGAAGACGCTATGCCGCAGCACCTGGAGCAGATTGTAGCAGAGGAGGCTGAATACGAAACCACAGCCGAAGAGCATACCTTCCCGCGGGAAACTGTCGATATAGTGGTGAATGATCAGGCAGCCTTTGAAGAGCAGATCGATAGGCCGCTGGATGACATTGAAAAGGACACTGAAGCAGAAGAGATTAGGGAAGCACAAGAGGACAGAAAGAGGGAGTCTGATTCTGAGGCTGAAGGGGTGGATGTTTGCCGTGTTCCGCCACAAGAGGAGGAAGAGATGCGCGAGGAAGGAATCCAGGCTGCAGTATCAGAAACAGATGCTAGAGAGCTTGAGGAGCGAATCACAGAGGAAGACATTGAGACCACCGTCTGCATGGTTTCTGAGAGTAAAGTCTGTGTACCCGATGAAGAGACAGAGGAACCTGTTAAGGAAGAGGAAATTCAAACTACCGTTTCAAAAGCCTCTGAGAGTAAAGTCTGTGTTCCTGAGGAAGAGGCAGAGGAGGAAATCAAAGAGGAGATAAAAAAGATCACAATTTCTAAGCCTTCTGAAAGGGAAATAACTGTGGCTGAGGAAGAGATAGTAGAGCGATATAGTGAAGAAGAGAAAGAGCAGTTCAGCGAGGACGAGAAAGAAGAACAAGTTAGTGAAAAAGAACAGGTTCAAAGTAGATTTGTGGAAAAAGTTGAAACTGAAGAGTGCGCCATTACAGGCGAGGAGGTCGATAAGGAGCTAGCGGAGATCGAATTTGTACAAACAGTTGAAGCCAAAATCTGTGTTGTTCCTGAGGAAGACGTGGAGGAAGAGCTTGTTAAGACGATAACAGTCCAGCCTGTTCAGACAGAGGTCTGTACAGCTCCTGATGAAGAGATTGAAGATGAGATCCAAGTTGAAACCGTTAGAACAGTGGAGTCTGAGATACACGCCATCACCGACGAAGAAGAGACTTCTAAGGACACAGTGGGTGGGGAAACTGTGGCTGCTGTCGTTGTGACGACAGAAGATCTTGTTACGTTTAGCGACAAAGAGTATGAAGCTGCTGGTGGGTTTCTGGAACAGGAGCAGGATGAGGACTGGGAAATCTTGGAAAAAGATGAGCTCACTGAGGAAGAGCAAATGGCTGCGATGGACGATTCTCTTATGCATGAAGCTATGCAGCAAGAATCAGTAGAACAGGCGGAAGAGAGGGCCGAATGGGCACTCAAGCAAACATACTTTTCAGAGAGTCGTTCAGAAGAGCATTACGAACAAGTCACACGGCAATACGATGAGCAGATCACAGATGTGTATCAGCTACAGCCCACTTCAGAAACTACATTTGAGAGGTCAGATTTTACAGAGGACATGCATGTTGAGAGAGTTGTGGAACAAGAAACAACAAAGGATGAAACCGGTAAAGAAGGCCATAAAGCTTTCATTTCACTCAGCAAAGAAGTGGAAGTGAAACGTATCAGAGAAGAAATTTCCGATGAAGACCTTGTCGAAAGACAAATGTCCCAATCGTCAGACACAGAGGCTGTCGAGGAGACTGCTCCAGAAGAAGCAGAAAAGACTGATATCCGGGTATATAGGGAGGACACTGAGGTGAAGCATGAAGAGGTTGCAGAGGAGAGTGAGGGACCTCTTCAGAGGAGATCTGAAAGTGACAAGGATGAGGGTCTTTTAAGTGAAAGTGTTGACCTTAGAGAGACCAAAGAAATCCTAGACTTGGAGCAAGAAGCAGTCATGTCGTCTTCCAAGGCTTCAGAAATGAGTCTTGATCAGATATCGGAAATGGTCAGCATCCATGATGACACTGATATGACCTATACAAACAAGGTTTATGAGGAAATTATGCAGGAAGCTAGAGTGGAAATGGAAGGCGAGGCCATGGTGGTGGAAGTAGAGGGTGAATCTCCCGTTTTGGACAAAGAAAGGAAAGTAGGAGAGGAAGTCCCATCAGAAGTCCCATCAGAAGTCCCATCAGACAAACTAACATTCAGTGAAACAGAAGAATACATTGTTGAAGCGGAAGCAAGAGAAACGGAGGCCACATTTGCCTCAGTGACTGTTGAAAAATTCCCAGCAGGCAGAACAGAAATTGAGAAAGAACACGAGTTCTACTATGAAGAAGTAACGCAAGTCAGAGAAACGATAGAACTGAGTGGTAGGGTAGAGTTTGAGGAAGGGGAAGTAGGAGACACTAAGAAGCCACTCGCCCAGTTACCAGCTGAGGTCTTGGAGGAATTCGTGTCTGAGCAGGAGCTGGCTACTTCCCCAGGCTCCAAGGCTTCTGAAATATCTCCCCTTCAAGAGGAATGTATTGCGGCTGTGTCAGTCCAAGAGATTGTGGAGGCTGTGCAAGAGGAAGACGTGTGCCTGGTTGACAGTCAGCCACAAGTCGTTTTAGCTGCAAAGGAAGAAGGCGACAGCATCGGAGAGGAGGAGGAAGAAGAGCTGAAACAGGCAGAAACGTTTGAGGACACCCTGGTGGACATACCTGAGGTGCCCCTGGAGAGCCCTCACTTGTCCTTGTCAGAGAAAGAATCGGATCAGGAGGATTTTGGAAAGGAAACTGCAGCTTACACCGAGAAAGAGGAGGATGAAGCACAAGAGTTGCAAGATGAGCAAGACTTGTTAGAGGAAGCTGCTGAGGAGGTCGAGCAGAAAACAGCTGAGTCTGTACTAGAGGCCCAGCTGTATGACTACCACGATGAAAAGTTTGCTTTTGGCAGCGACTCTTTGCAGAGCACGGACACCAGCATTCAGCAGGTTGAAGAGCGGGTGGAGAAGTCTGGCTATGAATCGGAGGAAGAAGACGTGGGAGAGACGTACGGGAGATACGATCAGGAGGTTCTGGAAGAGGAGGCAGAATCCTCCCCATCTGAAGGGCAGGAAGAGGCCCCCGATGCAGCAGAGATTGAGAGGGAGATAGAGGAGCAGGACGCTCTGACAGCTGCACTCATGTCTCATTATGACACTGACTCCACCAGACAAGAAATGCAAGAACTGCAGATGGATCAGGCTGTCATTGAAGGCGGCTCAGGGTATGAATCCGAGGGCGAAGAGGAGGAGACGGGCCTAGAAAAATACGATGAGCTATCAGGCATGGACGAGGAGGAGGAGGAGGAAGAAGAAGAGGAAGCACAGTACCGTACACCTGATGAAGCTGAAGAATCGTTTGGCGGTCAGCTTCAGCTACAGAAGGACAAGCAGCTGACCGAAAAATATGAAGATGAATCGGCTGAGAAAGAAGGGGAGATAAGCTCGGAGGAGGACTCGCGTGAATTGAGCGGCCGCATGATCTCTGAAATGCTGGACGAGGTGCAGTCAGAGCAAGAACAACGGTACACGCAAGATGATCAGACACGCAGTGAGGAGTACGTCAGAGAAAAAGAAACAGCAACAGAGAAAATGTCTGTTACAGAAGGTAGCGCAGAAGGACTGTTTCAGACTGAGGCTACCTACCAGTTCGAAGAAAGAGAAGAAAAACATACTTACCAGTTTGAAGAAAGAGACGAAAAACCTACCTACCAGTTTGAAGAAAGAGAACACAAATCTGCCTACCAGTTTGAAGAAAGAGAAGAAAAACCTACCTACCAGTTTGAAGAAAGAGAAGAAAAATCTACCTACCAGTTTGAAGAAAGAGAAGAAAAATCTAGCTACCAGTTCCAAGAAAGAGTAGAAAAGCATTCTTACCAGTTTGAAGAAAGAGACGAAAAACCAACCTACCAGTTTGAAGAAAGAGAAGAAAAATCTACCTACCAGTTTGAAGATAGAAAAGAAAAATCTACCTACCAGTTTGAAGATAGAGAAGAAGAATCCGTCTGCCAGTTTGAAGTAAAAGAAGAAATTTTTGTAGTTAAAGAAAAATCTCAACTTGAGTCTGCCCAGGAAACAGCAGAGGCTGCAGTCTCAAAAGAAGCAGCCAGAGATTATGCAGAGGACTCGGAAGATCACCTCAGCTCTGCTAGTGCAGAGCCGCATGGTGGCCAGTTTCTGGAGGCCCAGCACCCTGAGTATGATCTCATGGCCATCAGTGGAGGCACAGACGACATGATTCAAAGAGAGCAATTGGACCAGGATCTTGACTACAGAGACACCTTTGACACTCAGCAGGAGGATGAGGACATGTTCGAGCGTTACTCGTCTGGCAGTGAAGAAGAGCTCAAGCCACTGAAGATGCCAGTCGTTGACAGTCCAACGGAAGAGGTGTCGCCGGAACACTTCCAGTATTCTGCAGAGCAAGAGCCCAAGTCTGAGATAGAGTCTAGACCAAGCCCAACCCTTGGCCGCTTCACAGATGAACACGAGTCACAGTCTCCACGTGAGGAGCAACTTCTTTCAGACAAAGGACACCCAGACATCCCAGCCTTCAGTCAACAGGTGGAAGAAAGGTATGAATCTCCAGAGTTTGAGCGGCGGCCAGGGGAAAAGGCGCAAGAGCCTGAGGAAGGAGCAAAGGGTGTGTGCGGCATCCTGGCTGAGATGAGAGACATGGAGGAGGATGTTGCTAAAATGTCCTCAGACGAGGAAGAAGGATTGGAGGATGGCCTTGAACAGTATGATGAGGAAGAAGCTGCCGAAGAAGATGTCCATATTTCACAAGAACACATCGAGCACATAATCCAAGAACAAGCTTTTGTGTCTAGGACAGAGACAACACACGAAGAGCACTTCACTGTGGCTTTCGAATCACAAAGAGCGTATGAGACGTATCAAGAACTGACTGAGACTGAAATTCTTCCTGAGGATCGAGGCCCAGAAACTGATGACTTCTTGCAGTTCGTGGACAGAAAAGAGATGTTCACAACAGAAGAGAAGGACATTTCTGCTCCGGGAAAAGAGCATCCTC
The DNA here is from genome assembly GCA_004794575.1 of Lanistes nyassanus. Taxonomy (NCBI): domain Eukaryota; kingdom Metazoa; phylum Mollusca; class Gastropoda; order Architaenioglossa; family Ampullariidae; genus Lanistes; species Lanistes nyassanus. The sequence goes on along the minus strand of SMGT01003589.1, from coordinate 247,691 downwards.
ACGAAGAGGAGAGCGAGCAAAGTGAGGAGGACACGTCCCTGGATGTCTTTATCGACAGGTCCGAGCGGTTTTTGGAGGAGCAGGTCCCAGTGTTGGTGATAGAGGACCAAGGAAAAGTGGGGAAGGGCATTGCTGAGAAGACAGAGGGCGCTGGCAGTTTCGATGGCGTGGCAGAGCCGAGCCTTGAGCGGCGAGCATCTGAACACAGCAGTGTCTCCGGCAACGGTGCTTACTATGATGAGGTTGTTGATGAACATCGCCTGGCTCTTCATCCTCCTCTTTATCCTTCATCATCCACTGAAGTTCAGGATCGTTCTGGCACGCCTTCAGACTTGGAAGGAGACGAGCTCATCCAAAACGGTGTTCTTGCTGCAGCAGGGGTTTCATCCAGTTACACATCCGAAGCAGCATCTGCTTCTCGCAGCTTTTATTCAGAAAGCACTTTGTCACGCATGTCGGAGTCCGAATACACTTCTCACAGCGAGACGTGGGCTGCGTCCGAATACACTATGACTGGGTCAGATTTTGAAACTGAAGGAAGGATAACAGTTGATACTTCGGAGCAGATCTTCACTGAGGAAAAGACAGAGGAGTACGAGGTGAGTGTCGAGCAAGAAGAACCACAGATGGACACTCTTGACAGGCCAATGTCGCCCTCCGAGTTCACTCTTATTACCTCCCATGATGAAGAGCGCATGATGCAGGCCCTTGACATACAGCGAAAACCAGCAGCTGAGGTTCATTCAGACGAGGAGGAGGATGACATGGAGAGGGACAGTCTTCAGTCTGAAGAGTCTGACGAGGACATGAGCGAAGAAGATCGTGAGTCTGAACGCCCACCCTCACCCACCGATTACACTCTAATTGCTTCACAAGATCAAGAAAGCCTTCAGAGAGTCCTTGGATTGCAGATTCAAGAACACCATCCCATAGAGAATATTCCTGTAGATTTACAAGGTATTCACCTTTTCTTATCCTTTTGCCTTTAAATGACAAGTGTTGAAATCAGAGTTGGCTTAAGACAAATGTAAAGCAGTTTAAGTAAACCCGACCGAAGCAGTAATGGTAGTTCAGCAAAATTTGGCTCCAAGAAGATTAGGAAGTAAATTTTGTCCACGCTTCTTTTTAAAGCTAAATAGGTCCTTAGATTCTGACAGAATCACTACGAAGACATGGTTTTTAAGCACAATGTGTGAATAATTCAAAAGGGGCGGTTTGATAAAACTTTATTCAACACTGTACAATATTTGGCAACTATCTTGAAGTGTGACACTATTAATTCTCTAGAGCTGGAAGTAGACATTACAAGACAGAGGGAGGAAGAACTTGAGACGATGAGAGAAACAGCATTTCAGGATGATCTACTCGGTGGTGTCTACACGGAAACCCAGTCGTCGGAGTCGAGCGAACGAGCTCTCCTTCAGATCCTGGACTGTGCTGACAACAACACTCAATCCAACATTAGCTCCGACAGAGAGTTCGGAGCAGGATCTGAGAGAGAATTTGATACACAGTCACAATTAGAGCCATCAGCGCCCTTAATGCCGCCTTCGCCCACTGCCCAGGATGCAGGTTTATCCTCAAGCTACGAAAACCTTTACGCGGATGTCTCCACAGAACCAGAGATCTTCCAGGAACCAATCTCTGCTAAGGATCTAGACATAGGAGACAGTTTTGATACCCGCCAGACAGAACAGCACTTGCAAGGGATGGGTCGCGCCTCCAGCTTTGAAGACCTGTACGTGGCAGGACTTGAGGGGGTCCTGACAGCAGCTAGTCGCAGAGTGGATGAAGGTGAGTCAGCAGGTCCTGCTGCTTGCGTCTTGCTGCACGACTGCTGTTCCTGCTCGAAGTTTCAGACCGTTGCTGCTTTGTATGCCTCTTCTGTTCCGTGGCGTGCAGACCGTGATCAGTGGTGCATGCCCTGCCTCCGTGTTCACCTGTGTGCCTGTAGTTGCCTGCAGCCAAGCCATGGCTTGGGGCCACGAGAGTCGTGCGCGGTGTCTTTTGAAAGTGTCGTGGATGGAAGCAGGTATAAATGTGTTCTTTTGAGTTTTAAGCGTCGGTGAGGTGACACTGCCGCGGACACGTCTGCATACATCATCAATTTGTGGAATGTTTGCTTTGTCAACGAGGAGCCGCAGTATTTGCATGTTAGGCTGTTTGTTGTTGCAGTTTGTACTGTTTGAAAATTCTGCTTCAAGCCAGTCCCAGCCGGCCATCTCTTAGCACAGATTATTTTTCTCTTGTATGAATACTTGTTTTGTTTTATTGTTCCTTAAACTTCTACATTCTGTGATATATTTTAATTTTACGATCTGTTCATTTTTTGTGAAACAAGCTTCAAGCACGTTAGTGTTAGTCTGTTTTTGCACAGAACGTTTGCACACTTTTTCCTTGCTGAAGCACTATTGTCCCTTTGTCACAAGCGTGTACCATTTTTGTGTAAAAGCACTGTAGAAATGTCTTGGAGTTTGTTAGCTGTGATCCAGTGCAGACGCTTTTACCGTTTGCATTGACTGTAGGTTTTCAGAATCCCTCAGTATCCAGAACAATCTTTATTTATTTATTTTTTTTATACTTAGGTGTAACCTCAAATTCATATTAAGGTTATTGGGACAGTCATTGCTGTTTCAAAACTTGGCATTTTTGCGCTTATCCTCTGTGTTTTCTGCTGTCGTTATAAGCAGCAGAATTTAAATTTGGTTTTGTGCTTGACTGTTGCATGTCAGTATTTCTTGTAAATTTTAGTAATGGCTTCTTTAAGCGGAAATGTCGCTAGCAGGCAAGACAAACATCAGAATTTGATAGGCAGATGGGTGGTATTAAAAAGTTCCCTTTTTTTCATACTGATTATTTCTGTAGCATGTATCTGCATTGTCATTAGAAATGTTACTTTCTGGATCTCAGACTTTAATCTCAGGTTATTTCGAGTATAGCAAATTATTTAGCAGAAAGAAAGTGTTTCATTTCCTGTAATTTATATGTTTTAATGCTTGCAAACAGGAATTTTATTTGGCCTTTTTTGTTGATTATTTATACTGTATGTACCTGGTGGATATGTTGTTACTTTTCGAAACACCTTTTCTGTGAAACTTTCAAAAATTATTTTTCTCAACATCACAACAGAAAAGTTTTTTTAGTTTTATTTCTAATGGCACCTGTTTCCATGGCAGCAGGTTTAGCTTTAGTTTTTCATTTGTGTAACCAGGTATGTGATGGTGAATTCGTTGTAGTATTTTTCCCCAAAATCAGATTTTTAAAAAAATGCCATCCTCTATAAGTTATCAAGGTAATTGACTGCTTTTATGTTTTCCACTCTGGAAACAGGAATGAAACCATAATGTTACAGGTACAATGCAGAGGTGATTTTGGGTAGCATTTTTTTCTCAACTGGGGCTACACCGGTGTGTGAACAGGTGAAACATTTTGATGAAATTAGAATAATTCTCTTATACATGAAATATAAGTTTAGGCAGGAGCTGTGAGCCGCCATTTAGAAGGCGCGTCGGCCAATAATGCATTTTAACATCATACTGAAGTCGTAGTGGATTTCTAACAGAAGAAGAAGTGGCTTCAGGAGTCGATGCAAGAATCTCAGACCTTGCATCTCACGAGGAGGATAAGCTCAGCTCATCAAGCTCTGAGGTGGCACAGCTGGAAGATGTTCTAGACCAAGGTACTATTCGGCACTCCGCAGCGTCCGTCTCCAGCCCTCGTTTCATTTATGTGTTTTACTCATTTGGATCCCCATCTCTTTTTTTCTTGCGACCATCATTATTACCTGTTATTTATTATAGATATATTTTGTTTCCTATGCTTACACCTAACAGGACTGTACCACAATCTCCAAGTTCTCTTTCAGGTTTATTTCAGTTGCATGACTTTTCTTTGCCTAACGTAGCTTATGTTGCTCTCTCAAAACTTCAGTTCCTACTGTTTGACAACTGTTGGTCTCTGCTAGAGTGCACAACCTGTGCATTAGCACAGACTTTTTTTTAAAGGAAAAAAACTTGAGAGATCTGTTGAGGATAAGGCACTGATGTTTTTAGGGTTTACAAAGGTGTTATGTTTTCCGCTTGAGATCGGCAGTTAGCCACTTGAGAGTGATTTGACCAGAATGTAGTAAGCATGTTTGACATGACTTTGCACTAGGTTACAAAGTGTCCCATACTAATGCTTCTTTTTGTAGATGCAGAAATACGCGAGGCAAGCGAGGAGAAAACGGAGGAGACAGATGTGGAGGAGCAGTTTTCTCCTCTCTCCAAGGGCTCTCCTTCCAAGCATGCTGAGAAATTTGATTTTTCCTTTAGCGAAACCTCTGAGCTACATACACGCATGCAGTCACGTGAAACGGAGCATGTTTCCGAAACTAGTTCAGTTTTCGTGTCGAAGGATATAGAAGTAGAAGAATTCGAATTCAGTCCTGAAAAGGCAGAGGCCATCTTTCAAAGAAAGCTAATCTATGCCTCAGAATCCTTTGAACAACATGAGGAAGAAACGATTGAAAGTGTTCTCCAGACTTCCATTGTAGAACAAACAACGAGAAGGACAGAAGAGGTCGAACATAGTGGTGTAACAGCAGTCAGCAGCTCAGTAGAAACTGTTATCTACAAAACAATGAGCCCAACACAGCTAGAAACGGACACTTCCTCGCCATTCACTGGCGTGGAAGCTGAACATGATGTCGATGAAGAACCCCTTGCTGGGGAAGAAATCAGAGAAATTTCCGAGCAGTGCAAATCAGAGAGGCTTGCATACCTAGCCTTTGACAATATGGGTTTCACTGAAGAGGATACAACCGTGCCAGTTCAGTCGGCTCAGCCGCAGTCAATTGAGGAAGAGACTTACGAAATTTCCCCTGAAGATTTAAAAGAAGAACCGTCGACATTTGATCTGCAGCTCGACTTAAAAGAAGAGGTGGAGGTTCAGAGACAGTACGACGTAACACGCACAGACGTGCCTGGACTAGACGTTGAAGAGTATTCTTGTGAAGAAGAAGGCTTGGGAATGACTGAAAGTGACGTGATTCTGACGTATGAAGAAAATGCAGACGATTCGGAGACATACTTTATTGAGGTTGAAGAGAAGGAATCGATGCAAGAGGAGGTTGCAGCAGACCAGGAACTTCTCACAGAAGATTCTAAAACTGACCTTATCCAGATCGAAGAGGAAAGTGCTGTTTTAGGTGAAGCTGAGGAATCGGTAAGAGCAACATCAGAGCTCTCTAGAACTGTCACAGCAGAACACACAGAGAGAACGTTAACAGATGACGCAGCAACATTTGCAGAGATGAAACAAGATGGTACTGTTACGTCTGGGGAGACAAAAGTAGATTCAGAGGGTTTCCTCGTTGAGTTGAAGGAGACAGAGGCTCCATCAGATGGCGCCAAAGCACATGACGGTGATAAGCAGGAGATAGGCTCGCCATCAGAATCTCCTGCTGCACAGCCAGAGGAGAGAGGTATTGTGATAGAGGGGTCATCAGAGGGTAGCACCCCTGATCACGATACTGAAGTGTTTGATGAGAGCAGTGGCAAGTATGTCAGAATGCCCTGGGAAATAGCGCACCAGTACAAGCGACAGTTCTCAGAGTCGTTTGTAGAGCAAGAAAAACTAGTTTCCTCATTCCACCAGGTGAAATCCATTGACATGGGCTCATTTTATAGACGAGGAGAAGGGGACTCAGATTATCCAGACGTCACTTTTACTCGAGAGGAAAGTGAGGTGGTTGTAGAAGAAAAACCCACAAGAAAAGTTACGTTTGGAGCTGAATTTTTTGTGACCCACGAGTACAGAGAGTATCCCGAGGAAGAGGAAAGGCCGGAGATAGAAACAGAGGAAAGTCTGAACATTGACAAAGTTCTTGAGCCACATGACCAAATAGAAGATGCGTATGAACAGGAGGTGATCACAGCTATCATTGAAAGCCGCCAGCATGTCCGGGAGGAGATAGCCAAGGACACAGTCTATGACTCGGATTATCTAGAGACGCCTCGGGCAGGTGCTCAAGCCCCAGTGGCTCCCTTTGAAGATCTTGCACTTCCGTCTGGGGCAGAGGATGTGGTACTAGCCACTGCCCACGTGTCCGTTGAGGCACCTGCTGAAAGATGGAAGTCGCCAGATTTGGAAGCTGAAACAGGTCATGTGATCTCGCACAAGGAGACGTTGGTGAGCGTTATTAGCATGGAGTCCCGCCTGGCGCAGCAGGAACTGCTGCAGGAGATGGGCGATGAAAGAGACCGTTCTGTTTCACCTTCACAGATAGTCGAAGAACTGTCGACCACCTTCGAGTGTGAAGCGGAGCTGCCTGGAGTTATCGCTGAAGAACCGGAATTGGAATCCCGTCCGACCCCTCCCCCAGTGCCTACTTCTTTTCCTATGGCTGTTCACACTCTTGGAAAGTCCCTCGCTGACAATGAAGTTTATGAGTCGTCTGAGACAGAGAAAGACTCCACTGAGGAGAAGCTTTCCCCTATTGATGAAGGACCAGGTTCTGATGAAATGGAGGAGGAAGAGGAGGTGCCGATTAAACACGTTTCTACTGAGAAAAGGGTCACTTTTCAAACTCAGACCCTAGCAACACCTTTTGCTTCAGAGCAATCTGCCGATGACTACAAAATGTCGACGTCCTCTTCTGAATTGTCAGTCGAACCCACTCTTCTTGCAGCATCCTATGATCTTGACACAGGCAGGGTGTGCCATGTTGTGTCCGCGTATGACATATCCCCTGACGCTGTAGAAAAGAAAGTCACTCCCACTGTAACAACAAAGTCCATACTCTCCAGCCCTGAAGATGACGTGTTTGAAACTGATACAACCCTCCTTTCTAGCGAAACGGTAGACGTTCTGGTCAAGGTGGACTCCGATGGTAGTTTTGCTAAAGATTCTTCCTCAGATTTTGGTCCGCCTCCTCCGGCCCCTACTCCCAGAGACGGAGCGGCAGCGGTGTCTGTCGTCTGTGATCTGCAGGTAGCAAGCTCTATGCTGGAGCAGATCAAAACAGAGGAAGAAGATCAGGAAATTTGTCACACTCTGGATGAGTCAACCATTCATGAGGATGAGCTGAGCTCACCGTTTGAGGTCATGTCTCCAAGTGAGCTCAGGGAAAGTGAAGAGGTAGGTAGAGCAGAAGATGCTTTGGGCGTCATGGCGGTATCTGCCGAATCTGCAACGTCTGGAAGTAGTTTTGGCGATCTGCACGTGTCTGACATCCAGTATGATGAGAAGGTTGAACAGTTTGAAACATTTCTGACCAATGGTCCTACAGAAGTGGAGTATGTTGCGGAATATGATTCTGAACTACCTATACAGCAGCATGCACTGTTGTCGGCAGGAAGGTTCGGGGAAGAAGCTGCATTGAGAGAAGAAGCAGACTATGTGCCTGGAGACGCAGAGCAGACTGAAGAACAAGAAAGTGAGAAGGAAGAAGAAGCCGAGGATGAGGAAGAAGAGGAAGAGGAGGAGGAAAGGATGCAAGCTCCTATTCCAAGTGGAGCAGAAGCCACTTTTTCTGAACTCCAAGTACCTGCAGGCCATCAGTTGGACACTATGTCCACTTCAGACACAACACTGTATGGCTTAGAGATGCCATCAGAGGAGACAGTGACCATGTCTGCTTCCTATCAGAAAGACCTCATGTGGAAGTCGGAGTCAGACCTAGACTCAGACCACACTCAGCCTCCTACAGAGGTCACATTTAAAACAGACGAAGTAGCATCTGAACAAATGGAAGCTTCCATGGAACTGAAAACAAGTGGCTTTCTTGAGTCTACACTCGACTTCACAGCAGAAGAAGCACCAGACGTGCAGGCTGAGGATGAACAGCAACAAGAGGAACAGGTCCTACAGGAAAGAGAACAGGAACTTGAAGAGGTCCTACAGGAAAGAGAACATGAACTTGAAGAGGTCCCACAGGAAAGAGAAGATGAACTTGAAGAGGTCCTACAGGAAAGAGAACATGAACTTGAAGAGGTCCTACAGGAAAGAGAACAGGAACTCGAAGAGGTCCTACAGGAAAGAGAACATGAACTTGAAGAGGTCCCACAGGAAAGAGAACATGAACTTGAAGAGGTCCCACAGGAAAGAGAACATGAACTTGAAGAGGTCCTACAGGAAAGAGAACATGAACTTGAAGAGGTCCTACAGGAAAGAGAACGCGAACTTGAAGAGGTCCCACAGGAAAGAGAACATGAACTTGAAGATGTCCCACAGGAAAGAGAACATGAACTTGAAGAGGTCCCACAGGAAAGAGAACATGAACTTGAAGAGGTCCTACAGGAAAGAGAACATGAACTTGAAGAGGTCCTACAGGAAAGAGAACGCGAACTTGAAGAGGTCCTACTGGAGAGAGTACATGTATTTCAAGAAATTCCACAGGAAAAAGAATGTGAGTTTGTACAGGCTCCACATGAAGAAGAACAGGAGTTTGAAGAAGCCGTACAGGAAAGAGAACATAAGTTTGAAGAGGCCCTAGAGGAAGAAGGTGAATATGAAGAGGAGTTGCAGGACAGAGAAGGCGAAGAAATAGAAATGGAACCTCCTGAGTCTCCACTGCCAGATGAGTTTGAGGACCAGCTTCCTGACGACACAGATGATCAGCCATACAAACTAGACCCTGGCTCGGTGTACCCAGGTAAACGTGCACTGGAGCTAGAAATTCCTGTGGACATCATGAGCTGCAAAATCGAGCCGGCCAAAGAAGAAGAGTTTGGTCAAATGGAGGACGAGCAGGAGCGAATTCAAGAAGAGACTGACAGAGAGGAGTATGAAGGAGAGCCAGAGCCTGAAGGCAGAGAGGTGGAAGACATATTGATCGCAGATGAAAGCCTTCTTGCTGAAGCAGCAGGAGGTGAGGAAGAGTTCATGGAGCAAGAGGCAGAAGAGATAGAGTACATGGAGAAGCCAGAAGAGGAACTGATGCGCCTGAAGGATAGCAAACCCGAGGATGAGGAGGAGGAAGAAGAAAGCACAAAACCCGAATCGGATAACTCCGGGACTGCTTTACTGACTGTTCAAGGCTATGACGATCTGGAGCGGCCTCTGTCTCCCACACCTGATGCTTTCCGTCAAATGTTCTTTGCCTCAGTCCCAGAGAAAGAAGTTGAAAAGACCGTGGAAGTGTCTGTTAGTGGAGGTGCTGAGGAAGAAATCATTGAAAAAACAGCAGTCGACTTTGTTGAGTCCATTCTAGACGATGTGAGAGAAAGTTTGTCACCTGACAAAGACTTGAAAGAGGAGGAAGAAGATCTATATGAAGAGGTTGAGATGGAAGGTGAAGACGAGGGCATACGAGAAGATTCAGAAGAGGTTCCCCTAGACGAAGCTGACAGACTAGAAGAGGAGAAAGATCAATTTTTACCTTTAACTCAGGCAAGGCGGCACCACACGAGAACAACCGTACTCATGAAACAAGTTTCAGAAGACATTCCTGGGATTACAGTAACGGAACATCTGTCTGGTGACAAGGATTCTGATCAAGACGAAACAGACTATGCTCATGCTTCTGAACAGTTCCAGGAAAAATGCGTTCCAGATGAAGAAGTAGAGGAAGAGGAAGAAAAGAAAGTCAAACCAACAGATGCTGTGGATGGGGAATATGGAGAAGAGATATTTGACGAGGGCGAACCATCTCTGGATGTTGAAATGCAGTTTGAAATGACATTAGAGATGCCAGAGGTCAAGCAGCAGGTCAGGATTTCATCTGATGAAGAATCAGAGGAAGAGGAAGAGGAGGAGGAAGAAGAAGAGGAAGATGAAGGCGAGGAGGAAGAAGGAGAAACTTATCTAGGGGACTCAAAGCCTGGTTCACTTCGTACATATGCATCATTACCACCTCTTCCAGTGAGAGGGGTCTTTACAGAGGACACTTTCCAGTCAAGCCTGGAAAGCAGACATGCTGCAGGTCGCCCAGATATAGCCCAGCCTATGGAGCTGGATCTCAAGTTTCACGAATACCCAGAGCAGCTCAGCCCAGAAGATCATGGCGATTCGTCCAGCGTGGACAGTTTTGCTACTGTTGTTGCAGCAGATGCAGAAGAGGAGGATGAGGACTATACAGAAGACGAGGATCGCCTGGCAGAGATCGCCTCCATGTCGTCCTCCTTTCACTCAGATATGCAGTCGGCACAGCACGAGCAAAAGTTTGAAGAGAGTGAGGAAGAGGATTCACCAGTGGCCATCCGACAGGACTGGTCCAAGAAGCAGCTTGATGCCAAAGAAACAGAACTTTCCTCCTCGGTAGAGAGCGACTACAAGTACGATTCCAAGGAAAACGAGTTATCTTCTTCTGTGGAGAGTGACCGTTATGGCAGCAATGTTGAGTTGTCCTCGTCTGTGGAAAGTGATAGGTACGAGTTCGTGGACCGGGCCGCGCTCTCGGTCATCACAGAGATGTCAGAAGAGGAACAGTTTGAGATGATCGAAAGGGATGAGCTGGGTAATGAGACTGGCCCAGACTCTGATACTCATGAACAGTTTCGCTGCTCACCTGAGGGGCCTTCTCGCTCCCCGTGCGTAGCTTCGTCAAAACTTTTTGGCAGAAGTGTCGAGAAGGATGATATTTCAGTGTCCTCCTCCTTGCTGGAGTTTGAGAGACTGGAAAAACAAGTGGGCGGGTCGGGCTCCAGTTCCATAGAAACATCCGACAAGGAGAGTCTCTTTGGCTCCTATGACGAGAGAAAAATTCAATACCACTCCGGTTCCTCCTATGACGAGCGGAAGTTCGAGTATGGTTCTTTTGATGAGAAAAGACTTCTGCGGTACAAGCGAGAGCTGGACCGTGACGACATTTCAGTCACGTCGTCGCTGGCGGAATTCGAGAAGCTGGAGAGAGAGATAGACCAGTCAGGCTCAAATAACTCTGTCGATAGATACGTTCATGAAAGCAAGAGCAGTGGCGGTAAATCGGGGTCTGGTTCAGGCTCTGGTTCTGTAGCTGGATCTGTGTCCTCGCTGGCGGAATTTGAGAAGCTGGAGGCAGAATGTGATTCTGACGAGCGACGCAGCTCTGAGGACAGCTCTCTGCACAGGAGGAGTGAGGCTTCCTCCCTGGCTTCCTTAACAGAATTCGAGCGCATCGAGCGAGAGCTTCTCATGAGCAATGAACTCGAAGCAGAAGCTCAGAAAATCGTCTCCATCTTGGAATCTGGAAATCTCGAGTCGGCCCTTCTTTTCGGAGCCGTGTACAGTGGCTCTGAGTTTAGCGAAGGCGAAATGAAACCAGAGAAAGACAAGGATATAGAGCATGACTCGCTGAGCGAAGGTGATAAAGAAGGTGAGCTTGATTCACTGGATGGAGACACGTCTGAGATGACGGACATGACCTCCAGTGTCATATTTACGGGACCTGACCTAACTCCTGCTCAGCCGGGGGCAATGCCAGATTTGGACGCAGACTCGCTGGCAGGAGAATGTGTCATGCAGCTGTCTAGTGACTCATTGACACTGAACCAGCAGTTGCGCCAGTCGGACTCAAGCAAATTCGATACGGACTCGCTATACGAGCAAGAAGACATCTTCATCCGATCCACAGATTCGTTAGAGTTCGAGAAACGCTCGGACAAATGCGATCAGGACTCCTTGCAGGAAGATGTGATGCAAACGTCTACTGACTCGCTGGAATTAGTGCAGGTAGAAGAGCATATACCCGAGAACATTATGCTGATGTCCGTGGAATCAGCTCGCTGGAGCATGGCCAGCTCGGGGTGCACAGCCAAATCTGCCGAGTCACACACCGATTCTCATGACTTCATGCAAGTTTCTGTAGACTCCGTCGAAGACCTGAAAGCCTCACGGTCTGAGCACACCTTGAAAACAGAACTCTTCCAGTCCACGCAAATCACGGAAGACGTCCACACCACTAGAACTGCCGTGACTGCCAGGAGCACTAAGTCAGTCAAGCCCCATCCGACTAACCCGTTCCTCGATGATGAGGGTAACGTGATGCAAAGGGATGACTATTCAGATGATGAAGAGGAAGAGGATAAAGAAAAGGAGAGCCCGTTCTTGTCGTGGGGACCGTACACAGAAAAGAAAAAGGTTTACACCATGGCCGAGTGGGAAGCCATGAAGAAGGAAAAACAGCGCGAAAGGGAGGAAGGGTTCTACCTGCATGGAACTCCGAGTACCACATCCGCAAAGGACATTGCTAGAGGTACTTTGAGCATCCATCATACTGAACAGTTGATAACCATTTCCCTTCCATTAAGTGTCGGCTTTTTCCGCCGTCTCTCGTGCACCTCCGCTTATGCATGCATGTCGCTTTTGGTTTGGCCCTGTCGCTAAACGGCTTACCTGGTTTTTTTTTTGTTTTACTCCATTTCCCTTGAGTTACCTTTTGCCTCCAGCTGTTGTGGTGTTTAGTTGTTATCTCTCGAACAGTGCGCTTTGTTTTGTCGCACACCTTGGGATTTTTCCGTTCCAGCAAAGTACTGCTTCCTCTGCGATTCTGTGGACATCGTATTTACAATAACTGTTTGTTGTCTTTCAGGTGTTCGGACTGACATAGTTTTATGTAACTATAAGAAGTACTGATGTTGGTCTGCTAGCCAGATCAGGTTTTAAAATGACACTATAGTTAAAGATTCTGTTTTGATAAATGTGTTAAAATTAAATAGTACTTTTTGTGCTTGGGGACGCTATGGGTATCAGGTATGGCTAACTGCTTTGTCCGTTCTAATGTTGACCGAGACCTGGGTTGTTCTACCAGTCTTGCACTGGTTATTAGACGAGCGAAATGTGAAAGTTCATGACTAGTAAAACTACTAACATGAAGAAATTCTGTCTATACGGACCCTAAACCTGAGAATACATTGTTCTGCTTTGAGATTTTCAGCGGGAGTAAACAGTACTAATTTTTACACCCATTTTGTGTACCATTGTATTCACTGCCCTTTTTTCCCTTTGTCATATGTCGTCACATTTTGGGAACCAAGGAAATCATCTCCAGAACTAATGTTATGCCAAGACTCAGTATTTCCAGTATTGTGCCTTATTTGGGCATCCCTATTCGTTTGTCGTGCGTCTTGTCAAGTCCTCTCTTTGTAAAGAGATGTCATCTAGGGGTCATGGACTTTTCCACTTACTTTGATTAAACTTTTTTTTTTTGTTGTTACGATTACCTATGTTAAGTGTCTTTGCTTTATTTTTTTAAAATGACTTTGTTCTCTTTCTGATTTTGCTTAATTTAAATCTTTAAATTGCCTCATCGGGTCAAATTTCATTTGAAATCGAGTGAAGTTTGTTCAAGAAAACATAACTGGTCTAAAAAATTGACAATAATCATATTTTTTAGACTGTGGGTGTTCATCTTCACCGGGTTTTTTTCTGCAAGCAGCTTGTGAACATTGATTTCCATGCCACAACGTATGAATACATACTTGAGAGCATGCATCCTGCACGTCCACGCACGCGCACACACTCAAAAACACAGACACACCAACACAGACATCCAACCACCTGACAAGCTGCCCGTCTCTGAATGTTTTGTTTGAACCCATAGAAATATTCACTTTGCAGTCTCGCAACTGTCACTGAGTTTTCTGAAAGCCTTTATTAGCCGCCACTACAGGAATTTAAGTTGACAGTCGTACGTTTAGCACAAAGCCTTCCAACCTTGTTTACAAGTGGTTATTGTCTTTCTCTCTCACCTGCTGCAGCAGACCGGTCGGAGGATCGTAGCGGGCTCAGCGAGGAAGAGACAGGTGCAGTGAACGTGCTTGATCTAGCGTGGAGTGTTTGTGTGCAGACGTGTGGACGTCGTTTAGAAGAAAGATATCGATCTTGTTCCCTATCGTTTTTTCATTTTATTTTCTTTCTCTTTTTTTTTTGGGGGGGGTCGTCATTGTGTTGTGGAAGAACGTCAACTATCAGGCAAATATTGTGCAATCTGTTGAAAACTGTGTTTGGCTTAGGAAATATTGGTGTTATCGTGTGCCCTTTCAAGCAGACACGTTAACTGCAAACCAGTCTTTCATTGCCAGTGTTTATCCTTCGGTTCAGACATTTTGTGATAGTATTTTGAAATGGATTTTAGTGGCTTTAAGTCCGTGTCTGTGATAAACCTGATGTGTACAGTAAATCGAGTGAGGCTTGTAACTTCATAAATCTGTTTAAAAATGTATCGTTTTGATGCTTGCTCTTACCTATCGCAGGTGGGTTTCTTTCAATGTCTGGTGGTGTTTTTTTCCGTTGCTTCAATGGTGCTTTCTTTGTCACATTTTTTTCCTCTTTGCAGTCACCCGCATATGCTGAATTTTTATATTTACGCAGGCTACGGTATTATTGAAACTAAAGAAGAAGCTGGCCGTTTCTGAACATTTGGTTTGTAGCACACCAGCTTTGGTTGACCCGCTGTCAGCAGCTGTGATGTTCGTTGCCCTCGCCTGTGTGGAGTTTTGATTCATTGTGTTTTCTACCTTTTTCAGGCGTCTTTTTCTTTCGCTTGTTTGTTTTCAATGCTTTTCATCCATGCTTTTCCGTCCACAGCAGTTTACGGACCGTTTTGATATCCCAGGCTCCATCCACCATGTGTATTAATCAAAGCTGGGATAAAACCTTCCAGACGCTGGTTCTCAGCAGTTTCAGATGTGCCGTTGGTTGTTTTCATGTAGAGCTAAACCGATGTAAAATATAATCGGAAATTCAGACACAATCCTTAGAGAAAGGTTACAATCAAGGGGGAACGTGTAGGCGAGTAGAATTTGCCGTGATGCGACTGTGTTTTTAATGTAATGATCGTTTTAATGATCAGGTGGTCTATATGACTGAGTTGTCATTGATACCAGAATGACTGCCAAGATAATAGGCTGTAACACTTTATACAGCTAAAGTCACAATACATTCAGAAGGGGTGAGGGGAAAGGGGCTGACTATGGGTGATGTGGTAGGGGACCAATTAGTGAGCATTTCGGCTACTCACCAACATAACTCGGGCAATCTTCACGACCCAAAAACTTATTGTTTCGCTGGACGTTTACGCCTCATGCTGGAGGGGAGTGGAGGGCATGAGTGTGGACAGTTCTTTAGATTCTCGTGCACACACGCACACGCAGAACTTCTTATCAGTTTGCTGCGCCACTTTCTGGCCAGCGACGTCACTTTGGTGTGTGTTAAGTATGCACATGCATCTGTTAAAGGCACCGAAAGACGTTTCATTTTTAGTATGTTTTTTAAGAGATTTTTGTGTAAAATTCCATTCCTTTGATCCAAGTAGATCTTTTTGGTCCAAGTGCACATTTCCTAGCTAGTCTACAGTCGGTTGTCTAACAAATATAATTTGATACTATCGAAGATATATCGACATTTTGTGATCGTTCATCTTAAGAAAGAGAAAGCAAAGATTCGAATTTAATAACTCGGATATTCTTGCATGTATTATTATCAGGTAACACTTGCTGAATTAAAAAAAAAACAACAAAATCTCGGTGCATCTGCATGTTTTGCCAAGTTTTGTGAGCTGCTTTCTATGTTGGCGCTCTACGTTATCCTGCATGCACAGGACGAATGGAAATTCGCCATGTATACCATTAGATGCTTGTACATTATCAGCCTTCCGCTTGTGTCATGCTAATGCGGCTATGTGGTTTCAGCAGTTCCTAACATGGATGTTTGATTTGATACTGGTAATAAGTTGGACGCTTTATGTATTACCAGCGGTTGTGAACGGGGCGTCATGTTTCCCTTATGACAGCCCCCCCCCCACCCCTTTCGCGCATCTAATCCCACAGGCTACTAAGTTTTAAGTTTGAGCTTTGTGTAAGCTAAGTACGATAAGTAAAATAACTATAATAGTGGCATTTTCATGTAGGGTTGTGTTTAGTCTTTGTAAATTTGTTGCAATCGTTTTTTTTTTCGCAAGTAACAGATATAGGGCCAATGTTTTGTATTCAGTTTTTAAAAATCTAAGTGTAGTGGAGCATATTTCATTTTATACCTGAAGTACTATCAGTAACAATTGCTAACTCGTTTCGTTTTTATGGCTACTAAGACCTAACTCAGTACAGTTCACTGACGTTTGTTTCGTGTTGGTTAAAACACTTTAACTTAAGGAACAGAATATGTTGTGGATTGTTAACACGCGATTTGGCCATACTTCGCTAAACGTCTGTCCCAGGCTGATAATGAGTTAGATTTGTGTGGTTAATATTTGTCAGCATTCAGGGATGCCTTCATGTTGGTTAACAACACTGAAGGGCTGCTTCGCATTCTCTTACATGCAGACGCAAAGCTTTTGCACGAGATGTGCAATACATTGTGTGGTGACACGCAGAGACACAAGAGGTTTATGAACAGATTTAACACATCTTTGCTCCCTGACACACCTGTTCGGAAGAGTAAAGCGCACTAACCTGCATGGACATGACTTAAAAGCCTATGGTACGGCTGGGTTGCGTGACGGGAATGTGACGGTTTTTATATCCCTTAACAGACCTAAAAGCCCCCATGAGACTCCTTTTCCTGTGAGATTTATGTGCGGAAAAAGTCACGAATGTTTATGCAACCCAGCCATTGTCACTCACCTTTTCCCCTCTCGCTCAGTATCAGATGTGCACACATATACACACGCAGCCATACTCAAACGCGTGCATGCACTGACGCACGCGCGCCTTCATGCACACGAACAAGTATTGTTGCTAATATCGATTGATGACTGATCAAGATGGCTGCTGATGTTGTAGGGGATGTCGTGGATGTTGGTGACTCCTTTGGTGATGACGACGTGCAGACACACAGGTGAGGGGTGAGCTAGCAGGAACGCGTGCTTTGTGTACACGCGTCTGTGAGAGAGACTTGTATGCACAGGTAACATAAATCCGCGCTGACAGGAGACACTCCTTTGAGAATAAGGACGTGACGCGCACAGCGTTTTGCTTGTGTCAAACGCGTTCAGACTAGCATCATCTTCTGATAAATGATGGGTCTCCAATGGTAATGAGACATCTGGTAGCTGGTGTCAATTCTGCCATATACTTCAGTTAAGGCCATCAGTTTTAGTCCTTGAAAGTTTAATACTTTCGAAAGAAAGTGGTTCTACGCTGTGTTTTGGTTGCGGGGATTACAGTTAGTAGGGAAGTTGGGTTGGGGGAAAGGGGAGTTCAGGTAGATAAACCGTGCACCGGTTTGCCTTTTACGTGTCTGTAGCGCAGTCTGTAAGTCACCTTTGTGTTCTGTCTGTGGCGCCCAGGCTGGTGATGAAGAAAGAAGTGCACAGCAAGACTGTCATTGGGCCCGACGGACAGGAGGAGACGTTCATTCGCGAGGACTCTCAGATCCACCAGGATTCGGAGCCCCCCGAGGAACTGCGCGACTCCATGCAGCAGATCATCAACCAGTTCATGGAGGACGCTCCCAGCGCTCCCATGATCCCTGGCGAAGAAACGCCCATGCTGGAAGAGGGGACGGAAGTATAAACTTCCTTCCAAACGCCTGAACCCAAATCTCGGGGGGTTCTGGACAGTGTAGAGATTTATAATTACAGATTCAGTAGTGCTGGCCATAACCAATTTCGCAGGTAGACTTTAAAGGAGGGTGGGTTACAGCAGAGCACATTTTTGCGCCCTTCAGGGAGCGCTTTGCGGTAATTTGTATTCAGTATTCTAGTCCCGCCTAAGATCTTTGCCAGTTTTCTTCGTACATTTATTCTGCCCACCATTAACCTTCAAATTTCGATGTCTCCTCCCCCCCCCCACCAAAAAAAAAAGAGCAAATGGAAATTGTCTTCAACTTTTATACAGCCAGTTAGAACGTAAACAGTTAATCTCGGAACATTAGCTCTTTTTTTTTCACATGCTTTATTCGTTTTCATGTACTCTTTTTGGAATCGTTGGCGTTGTTTTTACCGCTCCGATGTGTATACCTCTAATTGCTGACACCCCCACCCCCATTCCAACTTCAGAAAGGATGGAAAGATGGCAGAGTTCTGGGATCAAACACGTCTACAGTGACTTGACTAAGCTTGGATTTGTCGCTGTAAAACTGGCCAGTCTGGGACACGTCTGGTGTTAAGATTTCATTTTGTGCGACCGCTCTGTAACATTTTCCCAGTATGAGTGAAATATGAACATTCGCTTTCGGGAAAAGACGAACGTATTTTCCAACATTGTCGGAAGAATGTTGTTAAATCATTTTCATGCATTCAATGATGGCTGTCTTTACATGTGACGTAATATGGATGAGGAGGCTGGCGGACGAGTCCCCCCTACCCCAAACGCCCCCACTTCTTTTTGTGCGTGCGTCTTTGAGCATGGCGCTTGTGGTTATTAGGTCTAATTCTCAGCGTCGTAACCTGATCTACAGATGCCACGGACAAAAGTATGTTCTAGAAAAGACTCCTCGCGAGAAGGAAATCTACGCTGACCTTAGGTCCTAGCGGAACCTTTTGGGCATTCTCTCACTGGCCATGACGCATTTTTCCCCTTCTGCTCGCATGGTGACATTCCGAATGTGGTATGAATATAGTCCTTGGGCACGTTTGACTTGGCATGATGTTTGCAACCAGGTGTCATTGCCACTTTACGCAATTTCTCAGATGTTACAAGTAGACTGGCTTCACCTGATCAATTTGGGAATCAAAATCTGTATCGGTGCTGCCTCCGACGTGTAAGACGAGAACTATTTACGAAGGTGTGTGACAAATATTACCAAATTATTGCCAATCTGCTCTTCAACATTATACAGACAGACGCTCGGGATCTGAGGGTTTGGTTCCACCCACCCACCCACCCCACCACCACCACCGCCACCTCCTCCTCTGGTGGGAAGGGTACAGAAAACGTCCGTGTCAGCAACTCATGACGGGAGCTGCGTTCGCCCCAAGCGCAGTCCCTGTACTGACTTGCACGCACGAGCTGTTGTCATGACAACTTCAGCCTGATTGGTCTTGATGTGTTTTTCCCCCGTGACATCATGCGATATGTTTCTTTTAAGTCAATCTTAACAACAAATTTAAAATGTTTAATCGATATATTTCACTGTTTTATTTTCTATAAATGATTTTGTTCCACTCCTTCAAAGATAATGTCAGCAGATATAGTACATACTGCATGTAACTGTTAGTTTTTCATTACTGTCCTTGTAAATTATGAATTACAATAATTAGACAAAGAAAAGGATTTTTGTCAACATTTTCTCTCTACGTGTGACACCTGTCCGTCAAACTTTACTTTTGATATATAACTTTCAGAAATCTGTAAGAAAAATCTCTTCGCGTCGCCATGTTGTTGAACACAGAAAAGCGGAAACAGTGTGTGACCTGGTGTTTTAAAAAATCTCATCCTCTATGGATATGCACTGTGCTTACATTCATTTCCATTGACGTTTCATTCAGTGTCACTTCGTTTTCTTGCTACTGTATAAGATTCGTATGGTGTATTCATTAAAACTGATGCGGATTTTTGTTAAATTGCCCCTCTTGTACAAATACACTGCTTTGGTACACAGCGTTATTTGCAGTTTGGTTTTGTGTATGGGAACCCACTCGTGTCTTCTGTGTATACAAATATGGTGGTGGAGATGTGTGTGCGGCCGTGTGCATTTACGTCTACAAAGTATTCTCTCTCTTTTATTCTGGCTTTCTTTCACTCACATGCATGAACGGATATGTACGCACAGATACACATCCATGCGATTTATAAAGGTATGTTTGGTGCACTGGGACGCACTTATAGGTCAATGAACTAGTATACACAAATCTTTAAAGCTTCTTGGTCAATGAACTAGTATACACAAATCTTTAAAGCTTCTTGAGCCTAAATCCAACATTGAACCCAAACCATGCACGTTACAACTCGCGCAGACATCGGCTGTCTGAACGTATGCAGACTGAACGCATAGTTCCCTATGGTATGTTGAAAAGCGGTTGCTACCTCCTTTCCACGTGTTAAAGTCGCATAAAACGCATCGGAAATTTGGCTGCAAGGTGGGGGTGGGGGATAATGTGCTGGAGCTGGGTTGCAATCTTTTTTGTATACAGATAGCAAAAATGTGTAGGCCTTTTGGTGCAATCTGATGGTTTTCTTGCAAATTTTAATCTAAAAGGGAAGTCTCAGTGTAATTGATTTCATACTGCGACAGCTTCCACTAATAAACATTTGTGCCTTGCTGAGGGGAATTAGCGGCAGTTGGCCGATGTCACGCTCGCAAGTTCTCAGCTGATGCCATTTCCTGCGAATCTACTAATCGGCGCACAGAGCAGGCTGGATCGAGTTCCGGGCGGACAATGTTGGCTGAGCACGCTGAAAGCTGAACACAGAGCGGGCTGGAGTTCCTGGGGACAATGCTGGTTGAGCACACTGAAAGCTGGACACAGAGCAAGCTGGAATTCCGGGCGGACAATGCTGGTTGAGCATGCTGAAAGCTGGACACAGAGCAGTGGTGGTCAGAACAGAGCCTCTTCAGACCCTGCCAGGAACTATGAGTCATTCATTCTCTCTCTCTCTCTCTCAGGTTCCGGTCCTTACATTGATATCAGCGGTGCTGGACAGCAACTGATGGCACGAAAAGAGTTTATTGACAGTGTACGAGCCTTATTCCACGCGCCCACTGCTAAAGTTTTATTCAAAACTCGATGGCTGAGGTCATCATAGACTGAGACAACTCGTATCCAATCTTATAGTACTTGTCTCTCGCACATTGTCGCTGTAGCAACTGCTCACGGACCTCGCACAGCTTAAGTCGACCGAACGCTGTGGTGAAGAACTAACACAACAAGGCCCCCCCCCCCCCC
>SMGT01003589.1:201371-226938 GCA_004794575.1 Lanistes nyassanus | reverse complement strand
CCCCCCCCCCCCGCCACCCAGCAAATATTTCAGCCCATTGCTATGGCTATTCTTTCTGTACATCCCCTTGGTCGAACCTGGCCATGCGCGCAATAGCAAGAAGTTCGGAGAAGCAGGACATATTCTTCCAGTTAAGAAAGGCTGTTAACGAGATCGAGCTAAACTCAGTTTCCGCACAGATTTTTATCCAGCTTTGAAATTATTTGTTGCAGACTAACCACTACCACGCTTTTCAATGCACCTAGTCAAACTGAGATCCTGGCGCAATAGAATACTACGCATTGTGCATATAGAACTTCTTGTGGAATTGGGCAGAAGTTTCCTGAACACGATAGAACTTTCTGGAAAATCTGACAGAAGCTGTTCCGATGACGGTAAGAAATGTCTGTAGTGCAATGCTGTAGCAGAATAAGTCTGGAAATGCAATGTTTCCACCACCTGCCAGCCATGCAGTCCTAGCAGGTTCCGGAAATTGTTTTTTTTTTAAACTTTCGTCCAACAAAAACGCCTACAATACAAAAGAACTCTCCAACTCTGAAAATTTTGGATACAGTACGGCAGACATTTCTGGAAAAGAATGGCACCGCAAAGCAGGCTTGAGGTACTGTCACATCAGAAAGACATTAACTACAGAACGAACCAGAGGTTTTGGACAATCTAAACTTGACATACCCTGGCCCGTCCTACAATGTTTAAGTAATTCAGTGGAGTTTTCTGCCATATTGGCAAAAGCTTTTAGAGCATGACGGAGATTTCCGGAAATTTTAATCATCAGGCAGTTCTGATCAACATGCGTCAAAGAACAAATGAGGACAGAGCGCTATAAATCATCAAATGACAACCCAACAAAGTGCATACGTCAGCATACGTTTGTGTCTAGCGCTGCCAGTACTTTGTTGGGGTTGTCATTTGATGATTTATAGCGCTCTGTCCTCATTTGTTCTTTGTTGATTATATTGTGCACCTTGAGGATTCCATGTATTTGTCCTATGTTGTGTTTGTCTTGAATCCCAGTTGTCAGCACACGAAAAATAGGGATTCGCTGTATGCACACGTGCTACACCGAGGGCTAGCTGTGTGAAGACTAGGGTCGTTTAAAAGAATGGGCCGGGGGATGGCAGATTTGTGTGTGTGTGTGAAGATCTGCCACGTTCCTTACTTTCGACTCTCTTTGCTACGTGTTTGGGTACGGTAGGCTCCCTTGGTTGCACACGTCAGCATACGGTTGTGTCTAGCGCTGCCAGTACTTTGTTGGGGTTGTCGTTTGATGATTTATAGTGCTCTGTCCTCATTTGTTCTTTGTTGATGCGTCGGTAACTTCAAGAAATGCCAGAAGCGCAAGAGAAACTGCTATGCAATGCTAGTATGCTACTATGTATCTCCTCTCGACAACCTGCCAGGACCTTTGCACTTCAGAGCGGAGATTTCTGGAACAGAATGAAACCGCAGAGCAAGATCCAGGGGCTGCAGCTTAAAAAGCACGCCGGCAACCTTCAGAACAAACAAGGGTTTCGGGAATTCAGTAGAATGCAGGGGGCGTTGGAGGTCTGGACTCACAAACACTGCAAAAATATTGCCGATGTGTCTCTCCGGCCGTCAGCCTGCCCGTTTGTGGATATTATGCCATGTGATGTGCTGGCTTGCTGGCGACCTAACTGCGTACGTTAAACGATCCGTAATTATTGAGATGTAGGGGCGGGGGGGGGGGGCGGGATCAATATACACATGACGTACTTTTACTTGCGCTTCTATGCAAGTGTGTGTGCCAAAAAGCAAACCAAACAAGACAGACGACTGATAACACTGCGCCGTGTTTTATGCATGATATGTTGGCTCCAACAGCACTTCTGCAAGACGCAACACTGGGAATCCGGTCGACTCGTCCGATTATCAACTCGCCCAAGCTAACTCGCTCAACGCATTACAACAGCACCTCTAGTTATTTCATCAGGAGTGGATAGTGGCATAATGCCACTGATAAGCTGGTGACCTTTTCTGTGATCTGATAATGACGGCCAAATCAAATGATCTAAAAGCAGGAAGTAAGGCTTAAGAAAAGAAACCAGTGGGGCGGATATCTCCAACCAAACGCACCTCATGCCATCATTAGGTAAGGGGAGTGTACTTGCGTTTGATGAGCTGATGGTGGTCTCCCTCACAATCACGTCACTTTCGGCCATTTTGTTAGTCTCACCATTGTAGCAACAAGGGGACGTACGAGTGGAAGTGAATTATGGCTTCTGCCCTGTCGAGGAGAATAGCACGGTCTCTACAGGTACAGAAATGTTCATCGTCGAATATTCTTCATGATGTATAACAAAAATAGACTGGCGCTTATGTTTGCGTTTATCAGCTGTAGGTTCGACCTTGCAAAGGTCCTTGCTTTCCTACTACTACTAAGTACTACTAGTTTATTAGTACACAGTGACAGTATGCTGTCAAAGATCTTGATGCTGTTCGGCACAAAGTACAGGACTCAGACACCGCCTGCCCCTTCCACCAATACAAGCAACAAAATATAGATATTAAACAGATCGGATGTGTTATTCGATCTGTTACAAGCAGGATGCATAGCTCGGTGGGAACACAGATTGAGTCATTGACAGAGAAAATGTACACAACGATTTATAAAAATAATTCATTTCTTCCTAGGAAGCATATAACTGAAGTTATTATCATAATGAAAATAGAAAGCCCAGGATGGAGAGGGAGAGAGATTGCATTAGGACTACTGTCTTGGGCATTTAAAAAAAAATAAAGGATACGGTCAGAAACTCTGGGGATACAACAGAAATTAAATAAGAACAATCGTGTGTGTTCAGGTGTTGAAAATCTGTTAAATGTTGGCAAATTCAAATCTTTACATTACAGGAAAGACTAAGCAAAGAATTAATATGAACCCTAGTTAAAAATACTAATACACTAAATAGCTTTGTTGAACTGCATCGTTTTGAGAGAGATATAGCCTATAGGTGAAAGGTATAGATTAGGACTAATAAGGATTATTTCCCATTACTCTTAGGTTCGATTGTACTCGGCAGCAGCATGTCCTGACCCCTGTGAACCGCAGCTGCCCAAACAAAATGCACAGGTAAATTTGGGCTTTTCTCACTTTTTTTAAGTTTGACTCATTGTGTAACTAGATATAAGATAAATAGCTGGGAATTTCATCAGTTATATCTTTTCTGTCCATATTAGTTTTTTTTAAATAAAAGCCCAAGGAACCAGTAATTATGCTGGCATATCCTTGGCATTATGGCATTCACTGCTATTATAGATTTTAAATCATCATTGGATTGCTCTGTCAGCATGAACACCAACAGTGTAAATATATTACCAGATTTTTTTTTACTTGTTTTACTTAGATGACAAAGCTGCCTAATGGGCTTGTAGTAGCTTCTTTGGAGAACTACTCCCCTATATCACGGATTGCTCTTGTAGCAAAGGCTGGTCCTCGATTTGAAGATGGAGACAACCTTGGTGTGACACATTGTCTGCGCATTGCTGCTGGACTGGTGTGTAGCTTGTCATTTACTTGTTTGATGGTATGATGAAAGGTGATGAGCATGTTCTATAATTTTTTTATGTGTAATGAACAGTATAGAAAAAAGTCTGTGCATGTGTGAAAGTAAAGGTTTGTTCATTTAATTTGGTGTTACTGTGTTAGTGGAGAGAGCAGGTACAGCAGTTGCTTGGTATACACATATGCAGCATGATATTTTGTGGGTCAGGGTCAGTGTTCTCTCTAAATTTTTTTTTTTTTTTTGCTTCTAGGCTGATGTGCTAATATTCCAGTATTGAAATGGCATTGACACTATGAGAGATCATTTGTTTCAGAGTACTCGGAACATGACAGGATTCGCAATGACACGAAGTTTGGAGCAAGTTGGTGGCAATTTCACGTGTGTAATAGGGATTGTTCTCATTCTTTAAAAGTTAACTGTTACAAAAGACTGCACCAACAAACCGTTTAAAATGTTTAGCATTCTCATGGCTGATCCAAGTCTGTATGTACAGTCCAGGGCTGGAATTAACAATTTTTAGGCACTTGCCACCCAGCCTACCACCTGGCAAGTCTGAGGTTGCCCACCAGGTTTTAATGTTGCCATACATACTTTTATTATTCCACGTTCTCTCTACATACCTTGCAGTGATCCACTGGACATTAAGCAATAACAACCAAAGTCGAATCCCTAAACTCCAGAAGATATGTCAGACAGCATCGACTGATTTACATGTGCATGACTTCAAACTATCACAATAGCGGGAGGTCAAGGCTGGAACATCACATCAAAGCCTTTCCTACCCGGACCCTACCGATCCTAGCTGTAATTACTGACAGTTGCGATGAGGTGGAGGCAAAAAGGAAGAATGACGAGGAAGGGAAAGCATGGTATTGCGTTTGATAGAAGAGACTAGAGGTTGTGTCATCGGTCAGAGAAAATTATAGAACAAAGCCACTGAATTGACTCGGTGGTGATATTCACATTGGATACTGCTTGCAGAAAACCAGAGTGGATGTCATATCTGTTGTCCAGGCTGTTCAGAATGTAGGCCAGGGAGGGGGAGGGGGCAAGGCCCTATGTTCCACAAGGAGGAAAGCGGGCTAAACTAAGGGGGAGGAGTTGGTGCATCGGACATCCATCATGGGAGTGCGGAAGGTGGGGGGAACCACACACCTGCCTTGATGCAGGACACAGTTCTGCTTTAATGCATGAGATTCATAGTGTCCACTCTTCAATTATAAGGGAAGAGAGGGTGCGTCCCTACTATGCCTATTTTGGCTGTTGGGTATAGAGCTGACCAAAATTTTAGGTTGCCAACTGGGTGAGTTTGGATGAAAGGTGTGGTTGCACGACACAATTTTGGGGTGCCATCGGTGACTGGCAGCTGCTTAATTCCAGCCCTACAGTCTGTATTGACTTGGTACTTTATAAAACTTTCTTCATAGTCATCCTTCTCCCCACTTTTATCACAGGTTATTAATATTGCTTATAAGGACTACTTTTTTCTGCTTACACTAACTAGAAATATTGTTATAGTGAATGTTACTGATTGCTTTCCTTGACAGATGCACAACAAGTCGGGAGTACATGTTCTATAGAATCGAGTGCATCAGGGACAACTTGTGAGTAATTTGTTACATTACCTTTGTCATGCATGGAATCACCACCAGTCTTTCGTTTGTATGATTTAGGTGACCCTTAAAGTGATGACCACAAGTAACACAAACTTCATTCACTTATCATTCACTATAAACTTTTGAGAAGAATGAGACTTTCCCTACCTGAATGATTCCATAAAATTAGCTTGTAAGTGTTCTGCTTCTTAAAATTATAACCAAAACATCATTTGCAAAATGTCCCTCTAAACTTATAAGAAACAGTCTTTGGCATAAAATTACTTGATAATCAGGTTAAGGAGGTGAATGAGTCGCATGCAATATTTGTACTTTATATCCACTGATCGAGTAGTTCAAGCTTTTATTGTTTTGACATCAACCAAGGACATTTTTCATACTTTCTTCATTGCCAGACTTTATTACAGTATTAGGACCATAAACTTTTCAGCAGAAATTTAACTTCAGTCAGTGCTTACTTACAAAAAATCTGCCATATCTACTCATTTCAGTCCCCCCCCCCCCCCCCCACCTCCCTTTAAAAAACCCAATGAATGATACAATCAGTAGAAAGAATCAGGTTTTTGAGATCATCAATTTTTTCCCTTAAACTGCATTAATTTTTCTATAGAGCTTCTTCGCATGATGGCATCTATCCATACAGTATGACCTAAAGTGCTTTGAGCATACATAACAAACAATTTCCAGTGAATCGTTATTGAGTTACTTGCACTGAGCAAATAGTTTGAAGACTGCATGATTAAAATATTTGCCGTGTTGGATTTCAGAGATGTGGCCACAAAAATCCTTCAGCAGGTTACAACTGCACCAGCTTTCAAGCCTTGGGAACTGGCTGCCGTCCAGAGTCGGCTAAAACTAGATCTGGCGACACTTAAAACACAGCCCACCACAAGTAAGATTGGCAGGAATTATTTGTTGGATAGAGTTTTATTCAATTTTGGCATGGTATATGTTTAAAATGTTGAATGTTCTTTTCCATTGTTGGGAAACTTTTGGAGTGCTGGTTCCTTTGGTCTTGTGTACTGTGAAGACATCAGTAAAACTCGCAGCTGCAAGTGCTAAAGAGGAAATCTGGCCTCGTCTGCTTTCAGTGGTGTATGATTTGCTGCATCAGGCTGCATTTAGGAAAACTCTGGGTAATTCCCTGTATGTACCTGACTTCATGGTGGGCAAGTACTCCCCTGAGCAGCTGTTGCACTACATGAAGACCTACTACTCTACTGGTCGCGTCGCACTTGTGGGAGTGGGGGTGGACCACGAGGAGCTGGTCAAGTGTGCCCAGGAATTCTGTCCCTTCGCCTCAGCCGCTACTGCTGCAGACAAGGCCACCTACTATGGAGGTAGCTGCTTGCTGCAAGCTTTTTTACTAGCATTATGCTGTTTTCTCATATAGCCACACATGTTGCAGTAAACTGTCTGAAAACGTAGTCAGGTTTGTCTGTATGTGTTGACTGGTGAACCTGGTGTTGTGTGAGATCAGACTAGATCAGAATTATTTAGAAACAGGTGCCAAATCAGTATGTTGTTTCTTCTAGGTGAGATCCGTGTGAACACTGGAGGTGACCTGTCATATGTTGCTGTTGCTGTCGAGGGACCAAGGTAAATCAAGAGTCAAAGAGAACAGTGTTATACTGATTAAAAAAAAAAACCTTGTCCAGCCCTGATAGTCAACATTTTTGCTGCTGGGTATCTTCATGTTGCAAAACAGTAGCGAGTTTTTATGGCCACAAGCATATTCCTGTATTTCACTAGTTTCCAGCAGCAAAAATGTTTTGGTTAGCAGGGCAGCCATTTTCTCCTGTCAGGGCTGCTGAATTATCTTGCTTTTTAGTGCAACAGTGGCTGTCTCTTCAAGTTGCAGTGTTGTAGTCCTAGAAGGTCTGTAATTTTACTTGGATGATAGTTTGGTCCTTCTCTTTCTGTGTTCTGTGGCTGAGACGAGGGAAAGAGTTCCTTCTCATATTTTCATGCACAGTTTAAAACCCCAGCACCTGCTTCTAAGAAAAAAAAGAAGAAATGTTCTGGGCAATAACTGCAGAAAAAGGACGTTTGAAAAACAAATTAGTTTATTTTGTAATTCTGACTTTTGTTTTGAGAGGAAGGGTCTTGCATGTACTAATTTAGCCGCAATGCCAAAGTGAACTAATCCTAGAGGTTTTCTGCTGTTTTGTGTAAACTACCACCATCCCAACACGCCCCTACCGCGGTCCACTTTCGTATAAAGTTTATTCACATCCATTGTCCTTTTCAATTTGTCTCAAAGCACTGGGAAATTTGGAAAGACAGGGCGGTATGTTAGTTGATTTTTGTGCACTGTAACAAGCTGCTACTTGTGTTGATAACGCTTATGTTTTTGTGCTTTCTTTCCTTATTGGTTTGCTGTAGTTTTTGTGTGACTCTGTAATGGTGGACTGCCATCACTTTTTTATGCCTAAGGCTAACTTTTTCCCTTCGTCTTGGTGCCTTCATTAACTTCTGTGAATGAAAGAATATAGCATACCCTGAATTGAGGATAAAGGCTTTATGCTGCTGTTGCCAATGAAACACATAAGCTGTAGCAAAGTAATAATGATTTTAAAGAAAAACCCATAAAAAAGAAAGCAGTTGAGGTACTGTGCTAACCCTTCACTAAAATAGTGATTGAACATCTAATTATATAACACCAGTGCAAAATATTATGCTCATAGTACAGTCTTTTGTTCTGGGCATCTGTTAAGTGTTAGAGTCATCTGCTGTTTATGGCAAATGTACGTGCATGAGTTACAAGTAATACCGAGAAAGTAAGTTTGACAGAACTAAAGTCATGACGTGCTGTTTGCTTTAGACTAAGAGAATAAAATCAGATTCATTGCTTTTTAAACAAGAAATAAAGACCAGTTCATATTATTGCCTCAGCACTGAAGGTTATTGTTCCTGTTAAGTACAGCTGAAGTGATCCGCCAGTGACCATGATCCTGTGAACTTTGTCTGTTCTCAGTAGCAGGGGGGTGGTATGCAGTGTTTCCTAGCAGATCGCTGTTAAATATGCAACAGGAGTAAATCATTTTATTTTTACTTTTACTTTTTGAGTACATATATTAAGATTGTCTGAGAGGTGAGAAGTTTATTCCATCAGATGGCCATTGTTGTCTTTGTCTAGTGTCCATCTGTGACATGTCCTCTTGCTGTGTTTGTGATGCCTCTGCCGACTTATGACTGATGGAAGAAGGTGTCTTAACTGTGAATAGGATATCCACATACACGTACACACATTTCATCAATACTCTTGTGGTCATATATGCAGAATAGCTTAGGTTGTACATGATTGTGATTCATGTCCTTTCATCCTTTGTGGGCTGCTGCTTTAGTAAATTAGTGTTGTTTTTTGTCTTCACCAAAGATAAAATTTAGTTTTCGATTCAAATCTCAAGAAAAACTTATTCATTCCACACTGTAGTGAGCTACTTGTTGGGGGCTACACATTACTTAAGGATATTTTATGTCATGACCGAACACATCACTGCAGTGTTATTTGCCTGGTATGCTCCTGTACAATTTTGTGTATAGGCTTATTTTCTATCTTTTCGTTATATGTGCCAAGATTGCCAGCAACTTTGTTCCATCACTTTGAGGAGTTTTTTTTTTTTTGTCTTTCTCCCTCAGTCCATTTATGGAATGTCCAGTAACTTGACACCTCATGACTGAACACAAATGTTGTTTAGTGTACACTTCTCTGTAGGTAGTAAAGCCTCCATCAAAAGTTGTTTCCACTTTCTCTTCACCTGTGGCCAAGTTTGCTTTAGGTGCTTTAGACAGGTAACATGCCCCCATTCCCCCACACCTCGTCTGAAACTTGCGGATTATTTTGCCAACTGCTCTATTTGTATAGTACTCCATTCTGTTTGAGTCTGTTCAGCATCATGATGTTAACTGTGACAGCCATATTGCCTTTTGAGTGTATTGTGCTGCCAAGCTATATATTTGGAGAAGCCAGCCAGTTGCATATATGGCTTTGATAGCCCATGTGTGTAGTGTGTGTGCATGTACACTGTATGTGAGGGAGATATCTGCTTTTGGATTGCAGTCTTTTTGATCATCATTCAATCGGATGCCTTGCCTTCTTGAAGCACTTGCATTATATGCTCTTTTCTACCTTTCTGGGAATAAAAGCTCTCTATTCTATAATATAGATGCAGGTTATCATCATCCTGTTTGGCTAGCGTTAACTATTTGACCTGTTAGTGACCTATTTAGTGCAACTGTAGTTGAATGGATGGTGGTGGGCTTGTGTGTTTTTAGGCACAGGACTGGATAGCATTTTTGGCTTGTGCTAAAAGTAGAAAGATAAAAACTGGGGGGGGGGGTGGAGAGTTGGCACATTTTAGATCTACATTTGTTAAATCAAGTTACACATAACTTATTAAAATTTTACTGACATGGAAAAGTAATTGTTAACGTAATCCATGTGTCCTTAGAGAAAAAAATGGAGGCATGCTCTTCATGAATTGAATGATTAAGCAGAATTACTTCTAGTCACCAGCATCTCTCTTTTATAGCAAATTTGCCTTTATTTGTGTGTTTTAACTGTTAAATACAGAAGTAACAACAGCCTAAAGATTTTAGGATCTTTCCAAATTTTATTTCCACCCAGCTCGTAGTGAGGGAATGACATTGTGTTGCAGCCTTGCAGGTAAAGAACTGCTGCATGCAGCAGTGCTTCAAAATGTGATGGGTATTGGGCCCAGCATCAAGTACAGCAGTGGTGGTGTCACCTCACTTCTTGCTCAGGCAATCAGCAAGGCCACCTGCCAGCCTTTTGCGGTGCGTAGTCGTCAGCAAGCCTGGGGATAAGCTCAGAGCTTTTTTAAAATTAGTTCGATAATCCCAACAAGGTACTGGCAGCGCTAGACAGCGCTGCCAGTACCCTGTTGGGATTATCGTTTGATGCTTTATAGCGCTCTGTCCTCATTTGTTCTTTATTAATTATATTGTGCACCTTGAGGATTTCATGTATTTGTCCTATGTTGTGTTTGTCTTGGATCCCAGTCGTCAGCATACGCTTAGTGAGCGAGCTGACGATATAAAATAGGGATTCGCTGTATGCACACGTGGTACACCGGGGGTTAGCTGTGTGAAGACTAGGGTCGTCTAAAAGAAAGGGATGGCAGATCTTTTCGAAGATCTGCCATGTTCCTTACTTTCGACTCTCTCTTTGCTACGTGTTTGGGTACAGTAGGCTCCCTTGGTTGCATACGTCAGCATAAGGGTGTGTCAAGCGCCGCCACTACCTTGTTGGGATTATCGTTTGATGATTTATAGCGCTCTGTCCTCATTTGTTCTTTATTAATAAAATTAGTTCCGTTTGTGCTTTTGCCATGTAGCAAAGTGACACATTTGTAAACAGAACTGTGCACGTTACATCATTACTTTTGGTAACGACACTACATCTGTACTTACATTTGTTTGAAAAACAAGAGTTGTCATCATTGGGAAGGTTAGTACAAGCTGTTGTATGCTTGCATTGTCATGATAAGCATTATGGCATGAGATGACTTGAAAGTGGCGGATGTTGGAACTGGTAGTGGCACAACTACCATGTATGTCATTGTCATGATAAGCATTATGGCA
Organism: Lanistes nyassanus; assembly: GCA_004794575.1. Classification (NCBI taxonomy): domain Eukaryota; kingdom Metazoa; phylum Mollusca; class Gastropoda; order Architaenioglossa; family Ampullariidae; genus Lanistes; species Lanistes nyassanus. The sequence continues at coordinate 216,191 of SMGT01003589.1, read as the reverse complement.
TGAGATGACTTGAAAGTAGTGGATGTTGGTACTAGTAGTGACACAACTACCATATATGTCAAAACAATGTGTCGTTGTAATCAGAATGAATGGAAGGAGGTAAACTCTGAATTGAAGCAGTTATTTTGGTGTGACATAGTAATCTTGGTTTTGTGCAGGTCTCCTGCATAAATGCCAACTACACTGACAGTGGTCTCTTTGGCTTTTTTGCTGTTGCACAAGCCAGAGAAATTGAAAAGGTTAATTGCCTTTATTTTTTCCCATAGTTTTCCTAGACTTTAAAGAATACCAAGTTGTTAGTGAGTCTTGTAATGTCTGGCAACAAAGCTGTTTCCATCATATGACTATGTCACTATATTAGTCGGTAACCTTGTGGTAATGCTCTCTCTCTTTTCTTCCCTGCCTCCCTGTCGTCACCTATTCCTGTCTTGTCATTAAAGTTGGTGTATTCAGACAGTAAGAGCTCCCCAAAAAAGGTTTTTTGGGTAAATATGTAAAATGGCGACAAACTGTGTTGTGCTGTTGATGCAGCTTCACTGCTTTACAACACATAGGAGCTTGAGCAGAATAGTGCAACATTTGGTGCCATTTATGTTTGGCTTTTTCTGTTTATTTTTTTAAATACACAAGGTGGTGCAAGTAGAGGGGGGTGAAACTCTGTCATAATTCTAGCAGGATTCTTTGCAGGCAGGACTGCAGTCCCTTGAAGACAAAAACAAAAATGATTGGTTTATGGGTTCATAAAATTTCCCAGCAGACCTCTTGCTGCTTAAAAATAGCACATAGGTAAATGGACTGTGTCCATATGTAGGACCTGATGTGTTTCCATGATCAAATTCATCTAAGATGTTGGCTTTGGCATCAATTTATTATTGAATTATTTGAGAAGATTATTCAGAAGATGAAAACTTGTCCAAAATCTCTGCATTATCGGTGACCCAAGCGAGTGTGTGGTAAACAATAACCATGCCTAATGTCCATTTTTGGAGTTTCCATTTGACACACCTCAGCTTATCTATAAATACAACTTTATGCAAGTTCAGGACATAAACAGGTAGGAGGCATTCATCTATGGTATATTTATAGTCCTTGTAGATTGTGTTTACAGCACCAACCATTGATCCGTAATTTTTTTTTTTAAAGAGTGAAAGAAATATGGGTCTTTTAGAAGCGACAAGTATGGACAAAGTAACATCCACAAAGTGTTAGTTTGGGTCAGACATACCCAATGATGATTTGGTATGTTTAAAGGTTCTTCAGGCAGCCTTCAAGCAGTTTGCTGCCATCACCAAGAATGGCCTTGATGAGAAAGAAGTGGCACGTGGAAAGTGAGTGTTGCATATGCTGGGACAAGGGTGGGATGTAGGATTATTTCAGATCTTATCAGTTATCTAGAGAAAATTGTTGTAGGAAGAAAGCAATGCAGTAAGCAAGAAGTGTGCAAAATTTACCTGTTGAGTGCAAGAACTATTATTATACAAGAACAGCATTCTCTGAAAGCAAGTGGATATTTCAGAGGCATTCTCCAAGACTTGGTCGGTTTTCTCTTAATCATTGTGACTTTTTACACCAGCAGTGCACGAGCACCAGTGCATTCATGTGAGGATGTACTTGCCGTGTACACAAGTTGTAGCATGGCATACAATCACTTCTAAATGAGAATCTTAAGTCTTGCTTAGCCACATCAAAATGTCTGCTCAGGTATCACCTTATGGCAGACCTCAGCATGTACATGGAAACCAGTGCTTCTCTCCTGTATGACATAAATCAATTTGAATCAGTTTCCATTTACTTTTTTACACGTTTGGTTGGGCGACTTCTATTGGTTGAAGGTTTTTTTTTTCAGTTGCTGTTTTGTGTTTGCCTTAAATTAGTTTTGCTGTACTGTGGTGTAACTTCATTATTTTTGTTCTGTGTTCACGAGATACTTTTTTTATTTCAATTTATTAGAACCCTAATTGATAAAAGTAAGCTTGCTTTGAAACATTCCTGAATTCTGTTTTCTTAGTACGACATTTCTAAGGTATTTTCCCATCTTGTATTTAAGTTCCTGTTGTGGAATAGCTTTATACCTGATTCCTGCGTGTGGCCATATGTAGAGAAGTTGCAGGAACTGAAAATCACAGTCTCCTTTCCCACAACCCCTGGGTATTAGGGCAGACTAAAATTTGCCATGTAACAGTAGTGAAGTTATTACTGACATTAAGTTTTTTGACAATAAGACTGCCGTGTATGTTGACCAGTATTCATAACAAGAAACTCCTAGAGATGTTAAGTTACCTTTCACTGAAACTTTGGCACACCATTTTATGCAATTATTACACATGAAATCTGTGTTCCAGGCAACAGCTGAAGGCTAGAATTGCCATGCACCTGGAGCAGTGTGAAAACTCTGCACTTGACCTGGCCGAGCAGGCAATGGGGGGTGAACAGCTACTGTGTGCAGATGACCTGTTCAAGTTTATTGATGGTATCACCACTGCAGATGTCACCAACGTGAGTGTCTCCGTTTGGGTCCACCACCCCACCCCCCAAAAACAGAAAGAGTACAGATAGCTTACTTGATTCAACCCCATCAGTGGTCTAACAATTAACTCGTACGCATTGGCCATCCTACAATGCGCAACGTTGCGACAGTGGCCCTACACACATTCCTTGTCTTTCCCCTCTTCACTAAGGTTAGTGAGGACATCATTTTTGTCTTCTGACGATAAATTTTCGAACATTTGTGAGCAGACATTCGAAAATGGCGGCTGGTCATTTTTGCCCACTAATGAGGTACCACGTTGAAGAGAACAGAACTCTGAAAACCCATCTATTTTGTGGTCTAAGGGAAGGAACTCTGTAGAGAAGTGATTCTGGTATAGGAAAACACGAGTGACATCCCTTTTCAGCGAACCGCTTTTGTGTTTTTAGTCGGCGCAAAATAGTGAGCATAGCGCTGAAATCCAAGCGCAACAGTGGCCCTACACACATTTTCCGCCAGTTTACTAGTGCACAGATGCGTTTAAGTTAAATAAGGCATCAGCTTCCAAGCTTTAGTTCGGTGGTTTGCACTGCAGCCAAGTCATATCCAACAGTTAAAAATTGGCAATCTAGTAGGTGCCCTGCCAGGTACCTTGTGTTACAGGGAACAGTACTAAGACTGGTTAGTATATGACTGGATGGGAAGGAAGGCCTGTGTTGCAGTAGCAGTCCTAGTGTGGCAGTGAAAACCAAAGAAAGCCCTCTAATTCATTCTGTCAATAAGCGTCATCTGTATATAAATCTGAAACTGACCATGGCTCACTTTGTGAAGACTTATTTTAACCTTTATTCTGAATTAACCTGTGTATTTTTGTCCAACAGGTGGCCAAAAAACTTGTGAATGGAACACCCACCATGGCAGCTGTTGGAAATGTGTCCAACACGCCATATCTAGATCAATTTTTCAAGTAACTGCAAATAGCCTGTTAGTAGTTTGCTATCTGGTTAGTCTTGACAAAGGACTGTGCGCTGTGAGATTTACGTGGTGTTGCAAATTTGACCTTCCAGAAAAGAAGTTTCTTTTTGTGAGATGTTGACTTTGTTGGACTTATGGAGAGAGGGAATGTCTGGCAGGAATGTACTCGGAAGCCAGCATTAGATGAAGCTCCATGCTATTGGTGCCATCTTGGGTATGCAACTGTGGTGAGAAAATAAGGAACACCGGATAGCTTAAATTCTGATACTGTCTTTTTTTAACACAGAGCTGTTAATAATAAAAGAGCTGGCTTTTAACTTCTTATATTTTCATTAACTTGCCATTTAGTTGATGAATTGACTCGACCTGTGCCGTTCATGTTGAATTATGCCTTTGTGTATAGCTGTGGTATCAGGTTTCAAATATTCTCATGAAATAACCAGACCTGCTACAAACAAAAAAGCTGATTTTTACATATAAAAATGCTGAATAAAATTACCTTTGTGCTGTATAGTCAAAATTCATTACAATTCACAGTAAATGAAATTCGATATCCACAGAACATCAGCAGTGTAATATTGCGCAATACATATTATACTTTTGTCTCTTTAACTCTTTGAATCCACTGGGTTCGGCTAAATTGCAACGAGCCTGCCAACTCTTGCATCAGCGCAGTGAGCAAAATTGCGGCGACTTAAAAATCTGCGCGATGCATTTAACGGTATAAGGGAAGTAAAAACTGTATCATTGTAAAGCTCTATCATCGGTTGTTTCCCCTGCACTGTCTAAATGAGTTTCGGCTTGCCAAAAGAGGTTTAGTGTAGCGGCTGGCCAGTCTACTTCCGTCGTTCACAATGGCTACATGTGTTTAGTTTCTTGTGTGTGCAAAAAGTATTCGGCACCAATTAGAAGTATTTAATATTTTTCACTAAAAGTATTGTTTCCATTGTGATGCCGAAGAATAAATCTTTCTAAATATGTAAAATATATGGCTGTGAGTGTGGTAGTTTTTAAGCGGTATCTTTTTTAAAACGTGTCAATCTGTCCGGCATCTATGCGGTCTCTGAGGTATCTTAGCCCTACGGCTCGGCTTGGCTAAATTGCGGCGACTTAAAAATCTGTGCGACACATTTAACGGTACAAGGGAAGTAAAAACTATCATTGTAAAGCTCTATCATTGGTTGTTTCCCCGGCACTGTCTAAACGAGTTTCGGAAACAGTTTCGGCTTGCCAAACGTGATAACTCCAACAAAGGTACTGGCAGCGCTCACACATAGCCGTATGCAGACGCCTGTGCCCTAAAGGGAGCTTACCGTACCTAAACACGTAGCAAAGAGAGGTTGCCAAACGTGGTTAAGTGTAGCGGCTGGCCAGGTCTACTTCTGTCGTTTACAATGGCTACACGTGTTTAGTTTCTTGTGTGTGCAAAAAGTGACTATATTTGGGACCAAATAGTAGTATTTAATATTTTTAACTAAAAGTATCGTTTCCTTTGTGATGCAGAAGAATAGATCTTTCTAAATATGTAAAATATATTACTGGGAGTGTGGTAGTTTTTAAGTGGTATTTTTTTAAAAACGTGTAAATCTATGTGGCCTCTATGGTATCTTAGCCCTGCGGGGTCAATGAGTTAATGAAACACTTGGGGACCACATTCTACTGAACACGCGATCTGTATGAAATTAACGATGGATTTGGAGCTGGATTCATCAGAATGACCATTTCACGAATTAGTGGACCTAGACGGAGGAGAAGCATTACCAGATTTTTTTTCTGTGAACATATCCTTTCCTTGGAGGAAGCTCCAACTTTTCCTGGAAAATTATCCCAGGAAAGTTCCCCAGCCTGCAATGTGCAACTAAGCACTGGACAGGAACATAATTTTCAAATATGCATGCATATGAAGACTTGAAAAACAGCTCTTGCATATCCTGCAAACCTGCTTTTAATATCAACCCTTGCCAGCACACACAATATCAAGTCTGGAATTAATCATTACAAATGTGCTGCAGAATCGACCTGAGAGTGGCAAATGCAGCACCATCTGTAGTTAATTCCTCCTGCAGCATTGTGATATGTTGAGTTTCCAGTTCCACTTCTGACAACTGCCTTTCTCGAGTCGCAAAACCACTATTCCAAGCCACCTGCTGACATGGATATTTGGTGCAGCGATACACTGCCATCCTTCTGAGACTTCACATTGCAGCAATGCCTCAGTTCTTCACGAGCAACCGGTTTGTAGTCTCCTCCTAACAACAACAAATGTTCTTGGTTTCTCTTGCTGAATACCTACTGGTTCTCACCTCTTGCCAAATCCTCTTCCCTGTCCATACCTTGCTACTGCCATTGCCCCCTGCATGTGGCCTCCACGTGGCCCACCCCTCGGTCCACCACCCCTCCCTCTTCCTCTGCCCCTTCCCTCTCTGTCGCCCCCTCCTCCTCCGCTTTTGTTCTTGGGTGTTGGCGATTTCGGACGCAAGCGTTCAATCTCTTCTGTACAGCCCGTAACCATGTCCTCTGTGGTCGCAAAGAAGGAAGCATACACCTGGACAAAAAGAGAAAACTCCTTCTAACAGAGCCTCATCCATAAACTGTAGGGCTTGGGGTGTGGGGCAGGAAACGGATTTGTACCCACAAACATGCTTTTTCTTGCACACAAGAAAACACTAATGTATTTTTTACAAACCTCTGGATCAAAGTTGCTGGAAGTCAACCCTGGCCCAAGAGTCAGCCAGCCTGGTCGGATGGTGGAGTCGCGACCAAAAAGATGCAAGCGCCTGCGGCCTAAGCAGAAGTGCTCAATAATGTGAAAGATCTCAACAGGCTTGTCCTTGGACCCAAACTCTGGCTCTTCCTCAATAATGAGATCAATGTCGACATTGGCATGTATAAAATCTCCATCAGTGCTGCGCTTGACAGTACCTTTTATTCCCATGAGACAGTGTTCCTGTACAAAGCCAGGAATTATGACATCCAAGCAAACAGAAAATGTGATCAGAGACCTTGCACACAAGATGCCTTCACCTTCCACCTACACAACTGTGATACATCAACAGCATGCTGGTAAACAACAGTAACATGAATATCACCTATGAAACATGTTCAGCAACAAAACCACATGAAGATTGCCAGGTACACATGGCTTTTAGGTAACATAACTAATACAAACATAGCTGCCCCCCCCCCCCACCCCATACTGCCACACACAAAATGTACACAATTTACCTTTGTTCTTTGGAAAATAGCATTTGGTTCCAAATTCTTATGCTGTCGCGACTTGATGTTAGTCTTGATCCAGCATATATCCTCACAGCGGCGAAATCCCCACCTCTTCAAGCACTATAGTAAAAAAAACATTCTGTTAAAGACTAGTTCTGCAAGATCCGTGCTTATTGGTTTGGTAACAATACTGATAGAAAAATATATATCATTTACAAACCATAAGCTGACAATATCATTTAAAATAGCCTCTGCATGTGCATGCATCCAACAAAAACTGCCGGCACACACACAGTGATAAGATTGCATTCTTGGAATGGTATTTATTAGCAGATAATTATCGAAACCTGGAGGTACTGACCTGCCTGCCTCGCTCTAAACCTTCAGCATTGCCACACCAGATCCACAAGAATGAGCGCTGTGCAGCCACAGCTGGAATATCCAGGCTCTCTATCTACACAAGTCATTCACAAACATGGTTGGGTGCAACTGGATCACGAAGGCATATACTGATCCTGTATGGAGTTTTAAAATTTGCTTCTCATTATTCTTCTGGTAATTCTTTTTTTTTTTTTGCAACAATATCATTAGTTGAAAATTATTTCCTCACTGTACTCCCTCAAACTGCCAACATTTAACAGCTGGAAAGAGACGGGCTGGATTTTAAAATGCGTCCTGCAGAAATCAGAATCTAAAATTTCTCTCAACTAGATTCTATTCCTGAGCTGTTAAGTGGTTATCTGGGTTAAAGAATGTGTTCTTCATCTGGTTAACTTGATTAACACAATCCACTTCATGTTTACCAATCTGTTAACAAACCATAGTTAATAATACATTGCTTATACTCTCCAACTTCTGTCAGCAGTTTGGCAGACTGGCACATGTGTACTGTGTACAGAATATTTGCACCTTACAGTACAAGCCCATACCAGCTGAACACTTTGTGAATGCATGTGATTTTCAAAAATAAATTTTGTTTAAACCAAGTGCATACCTCATCCCAATCCCAGTACTTGTCAAATACCGCTCCTTGGGTACGCTGATATTCTTCTAAAGGTGGTTCCATCAAAATGACATCAAATTTACAATGCAGATCACGCAGGTCAAATGTTTCAAGATCACACTTGAGGTACCTGAGGAACAGTGTGACAAAAAGCTCTTGATTTTGTCTTGGTATGCTTGCATCTTTTTCATGTGGCCATGTATTAAAGCAGAATTCACATAAAGGTTAAATGTCATGCAACACAAGATTCCATCAGTTTACATTTCCATCATGTAACATTCCTTGCCGACACAACTTACATGGGAGGCGTGTTACTAGTTGAAATTAGTTCATCCTTCAGACGGATCAGCTCTCGCTGCTTGGGGTATTCTTCAAATCTGTTGGCCAATCCTACAGACAATCACCAAAACCTGCTCACATGGCCTTACAAACATAATGATGCACAATATATTTTGGTTCAGCCACAGACTGCAACTCACACTAAGGTGGTCCAGGGCATGACAATATTGACCAAAACCATAACAAAATGGATTTTCTGTGAAAGCAAGTCTGTGATGAACTCCCCACTTAATGGGAGACAGGGCCATGAAGGAAAACTGCATAAGAATGCAACAAAAGCATCAGAGCAAGTCTGTCTTTAACATTTTTCATATTCTGTAGGTCTTTATTGAGGGGCAAAATATTTTCATTGTTATTCATATTTAAATGACTATTCAGTAATCACACTAAAACAGCAAAATGAGTTTCTGTGGTCCAACAGTTACTTAATTTTTGGATAAAATATGCATGCTTTATTACATTTTTAACCTTTCTTGAAAAAGAAAAACAAGAAAAAGAAAGATGACTTGAAGCTATTCTACAATATCGGTATCTACGAGAAAGCAAAGTACTGAAAAAAATTCTGATATCATTTTTGTTTACTATCTGTTTACTGATAATCAAAGGCTTATATCTGGATGCACGAAGTTATGTTTTCACTTAACTTACACTGGAAGTGACTTTTGTCTCTCAACTTTTTTTTCACCTACTCAAGTTTGTTTATATTTTTACCTACACTAATTTCCATGGATTCATTGGCCATTTTTTGTTTACTTATAGTTCAGTTACTTGCTTACCACCATCCCGTATAAAGTTCTGAGGACGTTCACCAGAGTCAACAAAATGCTGGCAGTAATCATTGTGAGGGTTTGCACTTTGAGTCCCCTGAAAATAATGATGAAATATTTATGCATTTCTAAAGAAGTTTGTTGAACAATATTACTATCACATTGTTTCCTTCTGCATTCTTTAAATAATCTTTATGAAAATTCCTCTTTTGTTAATTAAAAATTATTTTCATATATAAAATAGGTTTAACAGCATAAATTTACCACTATATTTCATATCCACGCACACTCATCAATAAAAATATTTTTCAAGATTTTACAATTGTAAAAAGCTGTAAAATACCTACTTTTAGAAAGGCACTGGAATCTGTATAAACTTCATCTTTTCCAAAATCGTCATTTTCTTCTTCCTGTAACAGATGCAACCGCAACCATAAACAGGTTTGGATTCAAGCCTCAGCACTTCATTTTGAAAATCTAGGCTTGGCGAAAAAGACATTAAAATAAGAGACAGAGAGAGAGAAAAATTTCTCTAATCAATTCAGTTTTAAAAACACTCAGTTCTCCAAATATTGTGCTTTAACAACAACAACAACAACAAAAAACAAAACAAAACCCAATGAAAAGCAAAAGTATAACCAATGGTAGCATCAAAAACTTCCAAAATATCCTTCTCCTGGCAGGTTCACAGAATCATCATGTCAGTGGACAAAACATCTACCTGACAAGCAGTTTGTATGTGAATTGTGATGTATGTGTATGTGCTTCCAGGGCTACGAGGTTCCTAGTGTAAGGCAGGAAGCGAATATCACCTAAAGCCAAAAGCCCCTCACTTGCCTAGAGAATATGCTACAAAACACCTCTTAACTGTCCTTACTTGAGAATTGTGCGAAATCGCCCCAAGGTGGAAGCACTTTCCCACCAAAAACACACATAAAAATCTCTCGTGAATGCCTACCTAGCATCATGGTTTCGAGTTTTATACAAATTTGAAGCAGCCAGCAATTGTTTGCCAGATGCTAAAGTTGGCTGATCATAAACATGATAGGTCTTCTTTACCTTCCGTCACCTTGTTGCTGGCAAGTCTTGATATTATTATCTCTCTAGCAGATGATTTTTATTTTTGAGAAGCAGAATAATATTTTTGTATGTTGGATGCTACTGCTTGTCACTCACAGACTATTGCCCCATCAAAATGTGGTAGAAGGGGTCAATTGTCCCATCTTCCTTTTTGTGCCAGGCTGATCCCTGAGTTAATATTCTTTTGAGCAACAAGCTATAAGTTATTAAAGATATATAGCTGACAATTTCTCTAGCTAAAGGGTACAACATACCTCACTTTTCTTGTCTGTCTGCTCATTTGCAGCTTTAGCATCATCTTTAGCTTTGGTCAGAAATGTTTTCTTTGATGGTAATACTTCCTCCCTTAAAAAAAGAAATCGAAACAGTTACACACAAGAATACAGCAGATGAAAGCAGCAATATTGCTTAAGATTGAAGATGATCTGACACCTGAAAAAGTATGATGAACTTTTTTTTATCAGAGGATACTATTTTCAATGAGACATTTTTGTTGTTGCTTGATCCAGTTTTCTCTTCTACTTCATTTATAATAAATTATTTTTACTATTGTAATAAAGCATCGATAACAAGATTTATACCTTATCACTTAGTTTTGTTTAAAAAAAAAGAATGACACAAAGATGTGGATGCTCATGCACATAACCACATAAAATCGTTCTGCCCCCTTATCAAATGATACGAAAATGACAATGTAATAATCAAGAAAAATGGAAGCATTTGAGCACTGAATTCCACAAGGAAAAAAAGCTGCTACTGATCTGCTTGGATTGATATGTTTGAAATTAATTTTATCACACCTGGCTTCAGAGCTTGGAACATCTTTATTTCCTTCTGTGCATGACTTCAGCACCGTCTTCAGTGCACTGGGTGACTCAACTCCAAGCTGACAAAGTTGAGAACAAAAATTTATAACCAGAGATAAAATTTAAATAAATATTAAATTCGACTATAATAATACATTAAATTTATGTGTATGTGCATCAGCGTAAGACAGACGTGGGGGAGGGAGGGGAAGGAGAGCGACATAATCGCCCTTTTTTCTCGATATTCTTCTCCTCTATCAGTTACGTGCGGGAGGGGGCAACAGTTTCCGCTCGTCAGTACCTCACCAAGAGTGCAAGACTGTGAGAAACCATGGTTCGGATCCTGTGTCTCACAAGCGTATATAGTTTATCTATGTGGCCCCTATTATAGTATTTATACGCCCCACTGCCTCACTTAGTTGCAGACTTGGCTGTGAAGGGTAACACATCAATCAAACAAAAGACAAAAGGCGGTTCAACCTGATTTCGTCCGTACCACTAACATGAATTAGGCATTTAAAGATTAAGCATAAACATTTCCAACTTACTAATCACTGTATATCCGTGAACAACTATCGGCTTTCACGTTTCTCGTTGGGTAAACAACTAACAGTATTTAATTAACATAGTTGATAGTACTGATACAGTGATAGGCCTAGTACTATTTAGTATTAGCCTACTTATTACTATATTAGTACTGTAACAAAACTGTGCAGCTGGTTTGTGATTTTTATATAAAGCGAAGATTTAAAAAATGCAGGTATCTACGATAACATTCGTAGAACTCACAGCTTGTGCAAGAAGCCGCTTTCGAGTTTGTGACTTCTCCTTGAGGGTTTTCAGCATATCCCCCATTGTTGATTCTCTTAGTTTTGGTCTTCGACTTCACTCCTGGGAAACAGGAAATGCAGAACCTATGTAAAGCTGATATTATTATTTTCTTAAACAATTTGAGCTACCACATAATATGAAATTAAAAACTTAGAAAAAATGCCTTTCTTTTTACAACTCGTTAAATAAACAACCTTAAGGAGAGTAAAAGTCTCTTATAAAATAGAAATTCGTGCTTTTTAAAATGACGTCATTAAAAGTTGTGGTACACATGTTCAGTCACTCTTGGCTATGTTCCACTGGGTGACTTTGACAAGTCTTGACAGTGCTTTATAACTTTTAACAATCTTGGCATGGAAAAACTGCTTCGATTGCTCTAAATTTCGAAAACAATGCATTTTTGGAGAAAACATTAATATAACTTTTGGAGCGTTTTGGTGTCTGTCAGTTCTACGCTGCCAACAATCCTAGTCGACTTGCGTATACTATCGCCAGTATCGGAATCTCTCGACCTTACCATATCATTGTGATTGTTCGACCATGCCTAAACTAACAGAAGTGATGCTTGCTTATAACAGGCCATTTAAGAAATTCACAAACTACAGACCGCTTGGCTACAAATACAAGATTGTTCTGCCGCCTGTTCTACGGGATTATGTCTCTAACAAGAAGGATAAACTAGGAGGTGAGCAGATGGTATTATTATTTGTAAATACTAAATTGCTATTAAAGTATTACCTTCTCATCTTCAGATCTTGTTGCAGTTATGCACAGACTTAACATCTACAGTTGCTTACCTTGTTTTTTTGCCGCTTCGTAAAGCAGACTTTACATTGTAAACTGAAATTATCTTGTTTTGATTCTTTTCCTATCACAGACTTCACATTATATCACATAGCTGCATTGTTCTGTTGATACCAAAATAATCAAGCAGACTCACTGTAGTGTAAATCATAGTTACTAAACAGTTTTTCTGTAGTGAAAATCTAGTAGAAGTGAACTAGGGCCATTTTGTTGTTACTGTTATCCAAGGAAAATAACTCATTTTCAAAAAATTATTATAGATATGCAAGAACAAAAGCACACTGTTAGTGTTAGTGTTACTCTGGTGATGCTTAAACTTTGAAAATTTTGCTGGGTTTTTTTTTTGTCTGTCTCTATCTGTTTGTGTCCTCCTGATGAAGATGTAATCCCCCAAAACTGTTGATTGTGTCGTTTCATGTAGCTTGGGACAGTTCCTTTTTAACTTAGGTTTATTTCAAAGCAACAGTCACATGTTCCTTTTAATTTTGTTTAGAATACTGAAAAGGAATGTGATGTTCAAAAGCTTGTGGTGCTAAAACTTTTAGTTTTATTCAATACAAAGATGATTGATAAGATCATAACATGATCAAAACATGATCATGATCAAAAATGGCAATTACAAGAGACTTGAAAAAAGGTAACAGAAAATCCATTATTTTTCTTGATAAAACTGAAATAAGAAATGCTTTTATTATACTGTATTCATTGTAAATTTAGAATATTAATATGGCATTTTCAGGTGCTTATTGTACAGAGGAGATGTCTGTTATGATGGCCTGTTGGAAACGCAACGATTTTAACCAGCAGCGCTGTTCTCAAGAACTTGCAACTTTCCATAAATGTGTTATGGAAGCTCAGGTGAGCATACATAAGGATATAGGTTGGTGTTTGAAAATTTATAGTTTTCTTTATTAGTAATTTGCATTATAATTTTTATAATTCGCTCTCTCTCCCTCTCTCTCTGTGTGCATGCATGTTGTTAACTGATTGGTTTTGTCATGAGGTTTCATGGAGTGGGGATGGCTGAGAGTATTTTGAATACTGCACATCATGGAAGGAGGGTAATACATGTTTGAGGTCTTATAAAGAATTAATAAAGAATTTACCTCCTATTTGTTAACTTGCTTCTGAATGCGGAGTGGATGTATCCTTGCAGCAATTATTTTAAAGTTTGCATTTTCTTTTAATAGTAATTGTGATCTGAACAGATTGTTTTGTCGGCAAAATCATTGGTTATGCAGGCTATTTTGGTTTTGGTGCAATTTAATTTTATAGCACTCGTAAACATACCAAGGGTTTTGCTTATATTGCAAAACATTGTTTATCTTGGTCTAGGAAGGGATACAGGTTACAATTTTCATCTCTTGAAAGCCTTAAGCAGAAAGCACTGATTCACTAAGTTGTAAACAATGCATCCGCTTTGACTGCTATGCTTTTATCAATTCTATCATATTTCATAAGTTGACCTAGATCCCCCAAAAATAGGTATAATTTAAAAAGCATTAGCTGGATGTTTCTCCCTTTGTTTCAAACTGTGATGTTTTCTAGCTATTGAATTCCACTAGTTTTGGATGCTGACTGGTGTGTAAGATGAAATGGAGAATTTTTTTTAAATCTTAAGCTGCTTACCATAAAATATCTGCCTAAGAGAAAAGACATTTCTTTCTCCTTGCAGCACTACCAAGCTATGAAGTTAACATAAACTAAAACCTCATAGTTGATTTCCTTTTAATTTTACTGTAACTGCTTTTTTAATGTTACTGTAACTTGCTTGGCACAGATATTACTCAAATTGTTAATGAAACTGATCAGCTAGCCATGCACCTCAGACTTGTTGTTCACTGTGCAGGCTGCAGAGAGGGCGGCTAGGGAAGCCATCAAACGGGGGGAGTCGGTGGAAGGCATGCAACGACTGCCAGCAGCACAAGTGAACAAGCTGCTGAAGCGATACCCACAGCCACCACACAATATACAGCTCAAATGAGTTCCTCTGGCCATTTTTTTCCAGGTAAGCACACAGGTCTGCTTTGGAGGTTTATGCATTCAGTTTTACTTGTAGCTTGAAGTGTGTTATAGCATCTCTCTCTGAATCAGCCTGTTAAGAAAGGGAGGGAGGGAGGGAGAGATCAAAGGGTGAAGGTGTGGGAAGAGAAACATCATCAGGTGTGACGTTGTTTGTGGGAGCCTTGCATCTCTTTGCATTGTGGGTGGGAGTTTGGAAATGGTATGATAGTGGAGGGATGGGGTGGGGTAAGATACAATGTGATACAAAGTAATCGGTTCTTTGGCCAAGTTCATGCACCCCCGCCCCCAACACTTTAGGACACCTCCAGCTCTGCTACCACCAGTGTCCTGATCTAGTCTAACGAAGTGGTGCAGATCATGGGTGGCAACTTTAGGCCTGGGAGCTGCCCCACCAGGCCACAGGTTACAAACTGGTTCATCAAACAGATCTGGTTACGTTAGCCACCCAGCCAACCCTCTGATTCTGCATGATTGCTGCCTTAGATGGGGGGGGGGGGGGGGGGG
>SMGT01003589.1:117090-201350 GCA_004794575.1 Lanistes nyassanus | reverse complement strand
GGGGGGGTTGGGGGGAGATGGGACTGTGGACAGATTGGTTGGCCAAGGTCTGGAGGTCTCAGCCTACAAACATGAGTTTAAAAAGCTGCAATGGTTCAGGTTGAGGGTGGAGTTGGGGAAATGGTTTCTTCTGTCTGCTGTCATTTTTGTTACAAACTGTTCAGCGATGTGTTTGCTTTAGAAAGCCAGCTGCAGTGGTAGGCAGTGCAAGTTTTGCAGGAGAACTTTAGCACACTGACAGCAGGAAACACATGCAGCCCTGCTTGGTGGCAAGAAAATGCTGGATGACATCTTAACAGGAGTGTCTCTTCATTAGTTCATAGAAAGATCCTCTCACCCCTCCACCCTTTAGCCAAAGCACTGAACCTACTGGGGTTGGGGGAGGAGGTGGGTGGTGGTGGTGGTCGATAACTGCTGATCTTAGCATAGGAAAATTACATTTATATATAAACATTTTTGTCTCCTTATTTGCTTTCCCTCACATATATTGTTTTTTCCCCCACATCTTGTTAGTGTGCTAACTATTCTCACCTGCAAGGTTTTTTTGGTAGCTGCAAATGCATGCAATTTGTTCTGCGCCGGCAGTCACAGGTGGAAATCTGGGCAGTGAAGAAAAGCCAACAAAGGCGTGATAATGCAGCCCAAGACTTTAACTAGGTGGTATGGTAATAGTTCATGATGCAGTGAGCCACCTAGTCCCTATTGCCAGGTAGCAGTCTTCGATGATAGCAGAAGCAGCAGTTAGCCCCTATGGTTCAAGCGGGTTTTTTTTTTTAGCCTTGAGCCTAGAGGAATGAGGCGTGCTTGTGAGGAAAACCACCTGTACACAGCTGCTGTTGGACCCAGGCCGCAGACTGGTCGAAAATGGGCTTGGGGGAGGAGCGGGAGGGACATGACGCAGCGGTCCATGTTGCTGTGACTGTTTTCTGTGGGATGGTTGCAGTGGTCACGCATGAACCATCAGAAATCGAAGGTCTTCCCCTTAATTTCTGGAGAAAATGCCAGCGGCATGCTCAAAGAGCGCTTTGAAGTCAAGGTGCTTGCCTGGCGGTTCCTTCATCATCGGCCTTTTTTTTTTTTTTGACTTACCTGAGCACAAGAGACACTTCTCCTCCTCCACGCCACACCTTGCTGACTTGCCTGGTTATTAACCCACAGCAGTTCGTCACTGACCTCCCACTTCTTCAGTTCGCCGCCATGCTGAGTTGCTTTCAGCCTCAAGTAGTGGTGGGCGGTGCGTTGCGAGACACGACTTTGTGTCGGTGGGGACTGTCGGGGTGGTGGTGGAGGGGAAGATAAAGATGGCTGACTACCTGCTAACGAACCCTTTGTGCTCGCAGGTGCAGTCCCTTTGCAGCTTTGCCGAAGGTCGCAAAGCACACTCTTCGAAGTTTGCGAGGTCTTGTCACATCTTCCTTACTGTCCTCATGATCTATAAAAGTAGTAGCACGACAGTTCTCTCTCTCTCTCCCTCACGCATGCGCGCGCCCCGCCGCCCCACAGTGTTAGTGAAGTTAGCCGCTAGCACGACCTTCCTTAGGTAGCAAACAAGATGGCATCGGTTGTACTGTTATTTCGAGTTCGACGATGATAATTTGATGTTACTGCTCAAGTTTGCTAATCAAGTAGGCAGTTGACAAGAAAGCTAAAAGAACACTCAATTACAGTTCAACACCAGGGGCTACTGGTAAAGACTACTGTATGTGGGTAGCTTTACAAAATACGTCTTGTTATCCTTTCTTGACGTATTGCTGAACAGCGTTCAACATTTCGCTATACGGCGCCTGTACTCCGCGAGACTTGTAGCCATTTCTGGCATCAGGGATGCCACATTTTATTGCGTATTTATCTGCTAAGAACACGGCAACACTGAACTTGCCAGTTTGAAGCCATTACCCTGGTTTCAGAGACAACTCTGCTGCCCAAGTTTCGCTGCGTCTAGGGGATGGCTTTGCTGACTAAACTCTTTGCAGCCCGCCTCAGAGCAGGGCAGCAGGGGGATCCAAACCCGCAACCCACAAACCTCCTGGCTTGAGGCAGGCGCTGTTCTCACCTGTGTCACTGGGTGCCCCGATGTGCACGGTCTGGCACCTTGTGTATCGACCCGGAGGAAGCAGTTAGCCTTATCACGGGGTTATGATGCGAACATTTAGATCACTTTCCGCAGATGTACACTTACGCAGAGAAAACAAAAAGGCCAGAATAATTCAAGATGAATAACGGAGTGAGTTGGCATGACAATCAAGTTGAAACGGCAGAGTTCAGGGTAGGCACAGTCCATTGGATAAAACTGTGTAGGGTAGACATGTGAGACAGCAGTACGAGGGAATGTTTCTGGCTTGGCTTTCGGCTGCCCGCCTGGTAAGCCACCACTTACGGATGCTGCTTAATGAAAAGAGACACGTCAAAGTCTCGAATTTGATGTTTGAAACCTCGCTGTCACTTGAGCTAGTTGTGTTCCGATTGTCGGAAAACAGTCTGCTGTGGCATGGTGCTAAAAGCTGGAGGGATATCTAGCCTGCAGTTTCAGACATTTCGTATTACGTATCCTGCACCTTTGCTCAAAGGTACCCCGGGTGTAACACTACGGTATTCACTCGGTAAGGGTTTGTGCACGCTCGACCTTTAGCCGAGCACTCTGCGACGGAAGTCAGCATCAGATTTGTCTTTCCTTTGTCTTATTTCGGTTGAAGCTTACCTCGCTGTTAGCAGACTGCAGCTGTTGACTTGCCTGTCTACTTGCCTGTCTTTTTCCTTATCGGTTGACGGTGTAGGCTGCGCGTTAAATCTTAAAATCCGCCTTGTCTTGGGTGGTAAAGGAGGGGGAGCGGGAGTGATATTAGCTATTCTTATGGTGCAAAAGGATTTCGGTGAGGATCTGCACAATGGACTGTCATGTGTTACTCAATACAGGTTCCCGGGTCAGATCCGGTCTCGTTCAGCTCGTCCATTATTATATTGCCAAGGCATCGGACTTTTAAAAACTCTTTGTATCAGAAGAGGTGGGAGTGTCATAATCGCACCTGCATGCACTTTAATTACACCCCAAGTCCGTCTTAAATGAAAACCGAGAGAGAGAGAGAAAAAAAATCCCAGCAACTACAACCAATAGAAATGACAAGGTTGGACAGAAGAGCGTTCACGGGGACTGCTTTCAGTGTTGACACCTTTTGTTTACATTTGATTATAGCGCATGCTATTACTTAACAGTTTGGAATCGTGGACACCTGTATCCACTTATTTTGTTGTTGCAGGTGATGAGGTGACGGCTGCAGCGACCCGCGGGGGCTCGTGGAGTCTCATGCGAGGGCTTGTGTGGAAACAAATTTTCAAGCACACGGAAAGTACTCGTCAGAAGAGCGGGTCCAGGATGATTGGAACAGCTACAAATAATCTGTTAAGGGCCTCTGGTGTTTACTTTGAAATGCAAGCCTTGTACTGGAGTGGGAGTGGAGGATGTGTGTGTGTGTGTTGGGGGAGGGGAGGGGCCTTTTACCCCTGTGTGCGCCCGTGTGATCGACGAATTTTGCGAAAGACCTTGGCGGATGTTTCAGACGGGTCCCACCGATCGTGAAGAGTGAGGACGTTTCCTTTGCAGACCTGTCGATGTAGTGAGCCAGCCTCGCTGGCTTTGGAAACTCCCTCCTGCTTCGTTCAGCTGGATTTCCACCAAGCAAGTGCAGCTTCACGCTGTCTCGCCAGCCGTGTTACTGCCTTCTAGCCAGAAGGCAGGACAAAAGGATTCCATTCAAGTGCACAGCACCACGTCCTCCGTTCAACCGTATTCACGTGGCGTAATCCTTTTCTACCAGCGTTCTCGTCTCCTCCAGCAACAGTGTGACTGAACTGTTTTGCACCGTCAGCCCAACTGTGTGAAATAAATAATCAGAGTATTACGAACTTGTCCCTTTTTTGTATTACGCCGCTCAGTGTTACTGGGCCATCAGTAATAAGAGAACAGAATGAAAGTGTATCTATTTTCTTTAGGAAGTAAACGCGCCGCGCTGCTTAATTGTTATGCGCGCGCGCGCACAGGCATAGGCGGGGTGGGAGCGAGAGCGCGAAAGGAAAAGCACGCGTTGTACATTAGTTATCTTACGGTTTTTGCGATAAAATTGATTGAAAAAATGCACAGTTCTCCCCCCCCCGCCCACTTTTTATCCCCTGATGTTCTCAACCACGTATTTGACCTCAACTTTTAGGGGGGTTGGGGGATCTGTATTCCAAGGTAGGGCAGCTGCAACTTAATGTTCAAAGTCATTGTCAGCATTTGTTGCAGGTCAGTAATGTGCTCATGCGACTTTGTAAAGGTGTTTCTCGTAAACGAGAAGCACTTCGACCCGTCCAAAAGCAAGTCTACCTTCGATGAACTGCATGCATTGTACAGTATTTTTTTTTTAAGGGGAGTTGGGGGGAAACGGTTTGCGTTCTAACCGTAACATCCTTTTAAAGCCTTCGATCGCGAGTCGGGAACTGTTGGGTGGGGAGAGACAGAATGCTGACGGTGGGAGAGGCCTGAGCAAGAAGGGAGGAGCGCGCCGACAAACAGCGCACGGGGCACAGGGCACGGTCGGCGTGTCCAATTAGCTGCCAACTCCATTCATACACTTTGCGCCCGTCGCCAGGGCTTTTCAGACGCTGAGAAACAAAAATATTTGACACCAAGCTATAAGGTCCACACTGCCCTGCGCTCTGCAGCGAGCACGTTGCTGCAGACGCTCTCTGTCGCTGGATCTTGTCCCTTTTCACTCGTCAGCGGCGGACAAACTGATCAACACAAAGGCCTCTTGTCGCCGTTTGCAAGTCACACTGTTCTTCTTGTCACGAGTCTTTTTCAAGAAAGCTACACTTTGAAGGATTGAAAATAATGCCGCCTGGTTCAGAGGCGTCAAAGGTATCTTTGCCCAGACCAAGGCTTCTGCACTACCGTGGCTTGATCGGAGGAGTCAAAGCTAGAGATACTGTTGACAACTTCGAGAACCGTGGTAACGAAAACTCTGCGTCCCGCCATTACAACCCACATCGAGGGTTCCTGATGTTTTTCCGTTCAGCTGTAGCCAGCAGTGTATTCAGTTTCCTGAAGCTGTTGACAGACAAATGTGTGTATGGGTGTACCTTTAAAGTGGCCGCCTGCTTGTCTGTCTCGCTGCTTTTGCTCTCGTGCAGGCACGTGGGCGTGCACGCAGATGGACAATTTATGTTACAATTTCTCTCTCACTCAGATACATGCCAGCGAAATTTCTTCAACGCTCAGTGTCTGCATCTTTGTTCACTAAATTCTTGCCGTACACTAACAATAATGTGACTGGGTGGGAATGAAGTCTGTGCTCTGACAGCACTCCCATGTGTGGCAGCACGTTAACTTGTCTATGCAACACTGTCCTGATATGCACCTAGTTAGCGGCGGAACGTTAAGCAACCAAAAACAACAACAAAAATAACACCCCTCCCCTCCAGAACGACTGCTGGAATCGCGCCCCCGTGCTATATTTTCTCTCTGAGACATCAGAGAGATTCTTTGTTTTTGAAAGAAAATGATAAGTCCCAGTCGATGAGATACAACACTGTACAAAATGCCAAAAGTCCTTCGAAGGGGGAGAGCTTTTATGTCACATCAGAAGTCGCGTTTTAGTAAATTAAAATCAAGATACTTTTAACTTATAAAGCTCTGACGTGTAAGATTTATTACATGCCCATTCAATACAGCCAAAACACCGCAGAACCCTAACAACGCTGCAATATGCATTTATTTTGCTTGTTCTAGTTTGTCTACGTGTAATGAAGTCATGTCTGAATTAGTGTTAGAAAGACGCGGAGACTGCACTTGATCAACTTCACACAGGATATTGCTTTACCTTTCAGATTTTTTACATGCCTGAGTAATTTCAACGATGGCAAGAAGTATTCTCCCTGGACAAAGCGTAAACATAAACACAAACATTGACAACACCAAAGAAAGTGCGCCTGTGTCCAGGTGGCCATTCCAGGTGTCTAATTACCTGTAACGTCGCGCGCGCTGGGCGGAGGCTGCTTGTTATACTTGCATGCAGACAATCAGATCCGTGGCAGGGACGTATGTTGGGCTGTCGGAGGCTACTGTCCCCCACTGCTGCCCAACCCTCTTCCCGCGCTGCCACCTGTCAGTTTAACGGCCGTTTTGGCAAAATGTGGCCTCCATGGGTTAGATTAAGTGATCAGCTTGAATGTTAGGTCTGGACAGGGTTCAGGGTGTATTATTCTGATCTGGCGTCTCGAAAAGAGCTGCTTCAGAATCAACACTTGTTTGCTTCAAACTGGAAGAAAGTTTTAACACCGTGTCGGAGGTCTGAGAAGTTCCTTGTCGATAGCTACTGGACAACAGTATTCAAACAGCGTATAACATTTTTCACTCGAACTTGAGTGTATTAAGATAACAAGCGCACTGTAAATTCAAATGACAAATTCAATTTACTTTCGACTGTAACCAAACCGAAACGTGTTTAATAGTTCGACTGTTCTATACCGCTCAAAAGAGTTAAAAGATCAGCATTCTGGCACGCAGGTATGGGGCGCCAAGAGGGGAATTTGTATAATGCTCATGGTTTATAAAGAATTGCATTCTATAAATACAGAATGCTTTCTATAATTATAGAATGCATTCTATAGCGAAAGAATTAATTCAATAATTATAAAATAGAATTTATTCTATAATTATAAAATAGAATTTATTCTATAATTATAGAATGCATTATATAACAAAAAATGATTCATAGTAAAGAATTCATTACATAATTATAGAATGCATTCAGTAACTAAAGAATTTATTCTATAGTAAAGTTTTGATTTTATAATTATAGAACGCATTCTATAATTATCGAATGAATTCTATAGCAAAGAATTCATTCTATAATCATAGAATGCATTCTATAACTAAAGAATTGATTCTATAGTAAAGAATTCATTCTATAATTATAGAATTCATTCTTTAACTAAACCATTGTAATTCTATAAAGAAAGTTTATTCTATGTATACTATGAGCGGAAAATGCTAAAGGATTCATTCTTTATATAGAATTGAAGGCTGCAGCTAAAGAATGAATTCTATAATATACCATGCCAATTCTTTACGAAAACGAGGCCAGCGACCAGACGATTAGGAACCGGCTGCATGAGGCTAGAGGTGGCAGTACATACCGGAATACTGGTAAATAGATCTACCGGTACGGGTCTTCGTACCTGTATATACAGGGGAAACAATTAGGTTAATAATAAATAATCTTTATGAATTAAATACAGCTAGTGTTCGGAAACAGTGATTACAACTATACTAGAGATAATTCCTTTTTATTGGGGTGAATCGCTATGGTGTGTTTTCTTTAAGAAGCATACACCGATCAACCAGATAAGGACTCGTACAGACTGATTGAAATACTAACCCTTACTACTTATTAACTGATGGCAGCAGTCCAGCAAGCTAGAAAAAAACCCAAAATGAAATCATATCAAAACCCAGTCACTAACACACATGATTAAATAGTTATGAAAATAATGTGGCATTGAGACTTTCTTGGTCTGCCGATTGCTCGGGGAAAGTGTGAGTACTGCAAACGTTAATATCAAAGAGTTGTAGCTTTTTTAAAGTTCACCATTGGATTTAGCCAAGTGACAAACTATAACTAACTGCGGTTAGTTTTTTTTTTTAATGGGCCCTGGACAGCTCAGTTGGGAGAGCTGCGGACTAGCAGACGGAGGTTGCTGGTTCAAAGGATTATTTGCAGGAGTTAAAAATTGTGCAAACTCCATTCGGCCATTTCCCCGCACATTAAACTGGCTGCCCGCACTGGCCATCTTACTGCAGCCATCAGTCTGGTGGTTCTTTCAGTGCATAGTTTAGTAATAGGACCCCACCCCACCCTAATAGTGCGAAATCACTGCGAGGTGGAAGCACTGTCCCTCTAAATAACCACCACCTAGTTTTTAAACAAAAGAGGAGGAGGGGGTTGGAAGTTCCGTTCTTGTTTCCGTGATTCTTATACCACAGACGACCGGTATAATAGCAATCAGGATTTCTTTCGTCTCTTGACTTATGATTATCTCCCAAGTATATATTTTATATACTTTGTTGTGTCCTTTTGAATTTTACTTACGTAAGATTAAGAATAAATCTTGCCTTGTCTTGATTTTGAAATGGTGCAAAACAATCGAGAAACGTTGTTTATAGCGACCTTTTGGGTTTAAAAAACAAAACAAAACAAGAGTGACTTGAACATGTAACAAAAATTTGCTGTTTGTCGTAAATTCAGAACTGTCATCATATTAGCATGTGACCTCACCAGTACGGTCATGCACATCAGACAACACCATCCGATGCTGTTGGGTTCCACTTGTATAAACTTCCACAAAGTAATCATTTGTTTATTCTTTGTTAACGTTGGTTTCCCATCTTCTCACTCTCTTATTTGCACGTACACACGCAAGAAGCACACGTACACACGCAAGAAGCACACGTACACACGCAAGAAGCACACGCACACGCACACGCACACGCGCGCAGAGTTAAATATGCATAGTCGACGATGTTTTTGCTTTGAAGAAACCTTAATTGCCTGTACGCCCTGTACAGGCAATAATGTCGGTACGGCAGTAAAATATCGTCCGGGGCCTGGATAGCTCACCTGGGAGAGCTGCGGACTAGCAGAGGGAGGTTGCTGGTTCGAATCCTGGCATAGCCAAGGATTATTTCCTGGAGTTAAACATTGTGCAAACTCCATTCGGCCTTCTCCCCGCACATTAAGCTGCCTGCTCCCACTGGCATCAGTCTGGTGGTTCTTTCAGTTTAGTAATAGTTTAGTAATAGGACCCCATCCCATCCCCCCATAAATAACCACCACCAACCACCAAATATCGTTCTGTGCACCAGTACTGCTTTCTGTACAGGTACCCACCTCTACCCACCTCTACCCGAAGCTACCTTGCGTTCAAAGAGTCCCGCAGGCGACCTGTCCTGACGCCGGCTCATCCTGCTGCTCGGCTGGCCTGGGCCCGGCGTCAGCAGTGGGCCAGAGCTCTCTTCGTCGATTAGTCCTGTGCCAGATCGTTTGACGATGGAAGAATCCACCTCTGGAGGCGACAGGGTGAACGTTATCATGATGCCGCTGTGAGGGAGCGTGAACCGCTTGATGCCAGGTAGGGAATCATGCTGTTGCAAGGAAACCAGCCCAATTGATTTTTTTTGCTTTAATTAGTTAATGATGTACACTTCGGCGTCCTTGCGTCTACCACATAGCGCCTGCAGTTTGCACTGGTCTTTGTTTTTTTATAGTTTATTTTTGTAAGCAAAATTCGAATTGTAAATCCGAACGGCGCGGTCAGACGACAAGCTAGCGTATATAAGAGTAGCCGTGATTAAACGAAAAGCTAAAAGTACAAATACAATGGTGAGTGATAGAGACAATTTGGAAAAGTCAAATGGGAATTGGGCACATGAGAACCAAGCAAAAGAGACTTCGCTGTTGCCGCTTGTATGCAAAGCGCTGGTCTTTCGATTCTTTTGAGCAGTATAAAAACAGCTGCAAGCAAAACGATCTAAATGATGATTCCAGAATACGAGGGGGAAAAAAAGGTTACGTCTATGCACAGAGGGAAGAACGTGTTTTATTGAGCCGTGAATTTCAAAAGTCAGAAATATTTTTGACTTCAGCAACAGAGGTGAGTACAGATTGAAGGTCAAAGACCTCCAACGTGACGCTGGCAGAAGCTAACAAGCGCTGGCCAGAAGTCGGCTGACTCCAACCGGACAAGCTGACATGTGACGAGACCTGCGGGCCCACCCTCCTAATTGCCATGTTCACACAGACCGGGGTCACGTCTTTCTCATACGCACGTGCTTCCGCCCTGCTGCTTCCTTCCCCCTGATGCTCGATAATAGAGGCCGTGTACAGTCACACCTGATAATAGAGGCTACTTCCTTGTCTGGCGTTCTGTCAGTCCTATTAACTGAATGAAACGTTGTGTGGGGGGGAGGGGGTGGTGCCGGTGCATGCGCGCGCGTACGTGTGTGTGAGTCAGCGAGTGAACGTTAGGTCGTCAGCATCAGAAGCAGTTCCGCTCGAGCGAACGTTATACGGACATCACCAGCTAATCTAAAACATCGCAAACACATCTGCGGCTTTTAGTTTTCAAGTCACGATGTAATTATGTACCCATTCACCCAGTTTATTGGAAGGGGCCTCCACCAGAAATACGAAGACACCCTGTTTTTCAAGACACTAAGTCCCAAGATGTGAGGGACAAGAAACCTCAATTCGTCAGCGGAGTACGGGCCTCTAAACCCTCGATCATCTGGCTACGAAAGGTGATATAACTTTAGTACACTGATAGGCATACGTTTTTAAGATCCTCCAGTGGCCACCGATATCCACGGGTTTGCACGGGTTCATTGTTGTATGTGCTACAATGACAACATAGTTTTTCAGCTCCTTTATGATCAAGTAAGAATGTACACACACGTCCTTGAAGGGTCGGACCGCTACAAATAAATAACGCGCTGTTATGCTTTTCCAAGGGCTTCGTGGGACCTAACGGTCTTTCACCTGCGTTACAGAAAAACGAAAGAAAGAAGTGGAACAGTGGATACATAGAAGAGTTTCTTGCTGAATCAGCAATACTAAGTTGCTTTCGATAGGTCGCGTCAAATTTTGTCTTGAAAACAAACTCCATCAGCAGCGAAATGGAAGAAGAAAATGAACGATGCTGAATCTTGCGTATGACTTCGTTGCCGGGGTCGGGCGTGAAAAGATACTTTGGAAGAGGGAAGCCCTGCGCCAAATCACAAGCGTCCAAGTGTTCTTGCCCCGAAAGATTGGCGCCCCGCGGGTACCGCACCGAGTCTTTTCCTGTCGCCGCGCGGCATTTTCATTCACTGAACGGCAAGTTAATAATTCATCAAACCCAAGAAAAGCGGAGGAGGGGGTCGTTCGGACGGAAAGAAAAATGACAGGTTGGAAGCAGGCGACAGAAAGGAGGGTAAAAGGAAAGCAAGAAGAGGAGAGTGTAGGTGCGGGTTGGGGGGGGGGGTGAGAGGGGCGATTAGCGGGTTTAAGAGCTGGCAATTGACTATACCCATCAACGCGCTACTGAGCCCCCCAAGCGCACAAAAGGCCCGGGGGGAAGAGAAAAAAAGGAAGCCCCCCCCCCACCCCCGGCTGGCGGTGGTAGGTGAGCGAAGCAGCAGCGACGGAAATGTGATCAGTCGGTGCTTTGCCGGCGAACTGGCCAGGCGTGAAACGTTTGGCGGAAAACATTGCTAACACGTTGTCGGTCCCTCAACCTCCCACACGACTGACTGATCTACGCTGGCGCGCTTGTGCTTGCTAGGTTGAGATCTGACACCGGACTGCGTACGAGTCGGACTACAAAAGAATAAGAAAGAGGAGAACGGAAGGAAAGAAAGAAAAAAAATCAACCCCCAGACGCCAGCCCATTTGCTGCCACAGTCGAGCGAAAGGATGACAGAGTGCTTGGGCTGTATCCTGTAGCCTCCGAGTGCCTTTTTCTTTTAAGGCCCCTCCTCATGAGAGGAGGCGCAGCGTGTCTATGGCCTAATCAAGCATGCGAAACAAGATTTCAACAGGTGTGGATTATGTACTGTACCTCTTCCATCTCTCGGCGCGCGAGCCCGCTCTCCCTACCGCCTGCCCGCCACTCCTTCCTCAACTTTTCCGACGGCGCGCCGCGTCTACAGACTCGGTCGGGTCAGCCGATCAACGACAGAGCCACATCCTGACCCGCGGTCGTCGCAACACTGCTGTCGTCTGCTGAATGGGCGGGTGGCTGCACGCGCCTCTGCCTCCCCTCTTGGCGCGTGGTTCTGCAGTCAGTTCTTTTATGATTATTCGATCTGTAGAAACAGAACTTCTCTGAATGACCCGGCTTCCTCCACCAAATGTTGGAACTGCAACCCTCAGTCGTTCTGTTCGAAATTTCATCGACGTTTGACGTTTTCTGCTAGCAGCTTTCCTCTGTCGCAACACGCCAAGAAGTGGAAAAGGAGGAAAAGATTTTTTCTTTAAAAAAAACGTGTTCCGTCTGCAAGCTGCAAGCACTG
Source organism: Lanistes nyassanus (assembly GCA_004794575.1). NCBI lineage: Eukaryota > Metazoa > Mollusca > Gastropoda > Architaenioglossa > Ampullariidae > Lanistes > Lanistes nyassanus. The sequence continues at coordinate 189,265 of SMGT01003589.1, read as the reverse complement.
AAGTTCTTCGTCATATCGGATTTCGAGTTTGGAATTTGTTTTTCCGTTCCCGGCAACAAGGGAAAACTGTGTTGTTACGAACCCCCGCACAACGCATGCCGTCAGCCAGTGCGTGAAACATCTGCGCACGGCGCTGCACTCTCCGTCTTGTCGCGCGCTATCCAACTGATTGTTCCAGGGCGCAGACGTTCACTTTTCAATCTACTTTCGCGCATTGTCTTCGAAGGTGTACCTTTAAACCCGACCCAGATCGCAGGCCTTGGTACGCAACGGACGTCCACGTCCAACCACCGAGGGAAGAGGGGAGGTTTCAAAGCGTGCGGTCTTTCCAGCGCTTTGTCGAGGGCTGGTCGAGAGAGGAGTAGGGGAGATTGCGGCAGATCTCCGTTCCTGGAGTGCGTGCAGGTGTGCGTCTTGACCGGCGACCGCCGACAACAACTGCAGCGACGCACGTGTGCTCTTGGAGTTTGTGGGGGATCTGTGCGCGGTGGCCGCTGGGAGGTAAATCGGGCTGCAGGGCGGACTACTTTTGTCAATGGAACCAACTCGTGTACGGGACGAAGGCCGTGGGTCTTTGCCTAGACTGTGGCCAGACTGATATGACAAGAGTCCGGAACGATTCTCGTCAAGGGTTTTTTTTTGTTGTTGCGGCTAGGGTAACCTTAAATGGTACCAACAATTACCACAGGGAGGAATCGTAGTGATTGAACTACTGTACTTGCACGTACATGTGGCTGTGCGTACATCGTACGCATTTCTGACCCGCCTCGTTCAGACCTGTCGAAAAAAAATGACGTGCGCTGCTGTCGCCCAGGAGCACGTGGACAACATCGGCGTAATGGACGACGGCCCGTGTAGCAGGCTGTCGTTGCTGCCGTTGGCTCGAACGAGAAGCGAAACCAACCCTCGTCTTGTGAAGTGCGTGTCCTTTTGTGGGCGGGGTTCGCGTCTAGCTGGCTCGATGACGATAGCACGCTGGACAGCGGGCGGCTCCATCGTCAGCGGGAGCGGCAGCAGTAGCAACACTATCGCCACCAACAACAATAACAACAGCGCGAGGACTTGCTGTGCAGCGTGCAGCAGACAGCGGGGACCTGCAGGGCGTCTGTGGACTGGCAAGATGACGATGCTGATGTTTGTCATAGTGGTGGTAAGCACCGCCGGCGGCAGGCAGGCGGAAGGTGCCGCTGTGCCGGGAGTTCAGCACCCGTCCCCCGCCCTCTCAAACACCCCTCTGTCGCCGCCGCTACCGGGCAAAGACAGGGACGGAGGTCAGAAGGACGACCCCCTGGCTCGTCTGTCCAAGGTGTTCGGCATCTCTCGCATCCCTGCGCGGATAGTACACAGAACCCCGCCTCAGTACATGACGGAACTGTACCAGGTAGTAGCGGACACTCGCAGTGGACTGACGAAGGCTAGCGGACCGTACAATGCCAACACCATCCGCAGCTTCCCGGACAGAGGTCAGTTAAAGTTTTTGTTACACTTAACCTTCTGGATCGTAAGTTGTAATAAAACATTCTTTTACGTAATATTTTATGGGGGTCATTCTATAGTGGAACATATTTTTTACACCTGGTCTTCGTGGGATCATTATAGAGGTAACATATCGCACTTCGTGGCCAGCTTACTGATTTGGAAATCGTGGATCATTTTAGTGGTAAATTAATCCAACACCTGATGTGGCATCATCTATGGAGGGAAATTGTTATCATACCTGACTTCTTTAGATCGTTAGATCACTGTAGAGATAACTTTCGATTACAGATAAGAGATAACACCTCATTGGTAAACACTCTGCAAGCGGGTAACCGGTAGTTTAATTCGTCACGTTTACTGTAAACAAGACTGGTAAGCTTGAGGTAAGCTTGAGGTAAGTTTGAACAGCTGTTCGTTTGACGTAGGCCTCTCCGTGACTTGCTGTAGAGTGAGAATAGTCTCCAGTGACTATCATTTCCGTGCCTCTTCCTTCCTTCGCTTGATGAGACCCCCGCCATCACCACACGCCCCCCTGCCAACGACATTTCAAACTAGAAGAAAATTCGCTACTGATACTGAAGTAGCCAGTGTTGAAGAGAAGTAATTCGTGACTTACAGGACAGTTGCGTCGCTTGCCGCGGGCAAACAGCTGCGCACTGGGGGACCGGACTGTGACAGGGGCTTCATTGTTGATATTTACATGCCAGTTACGTCATGTCCCAGGAGGACAGCTGGCAGCTGATGAGCGTGTCACCTTCCTGACCCATGGGGGACCAGCTTTTAAAATGTCCAGCTCAAAGTGGACCACGATTTTACCGTTCTCTGTTTCCACCTTTTGTTCAAAAGGTTGACCGCAGGTAGCCAGGACTGACGTCAAAACTCACAACTAAAAAAGCTTATGTAGAATCTAGGAACGGGCAAAATTACGACTCTCCCATCCTCCCCTCACACAGCATTTTTTAAAACAAATACTGCAGCCGGCGCTGCTGCTAACGCTGTACTGTCGGGTTGCGTTCTAACATCCCCCTCAAGTGCAATCCGCCTAAATTTTTCTTTTTCTTCATTGAGGCATTTAACTGCTCTGTTTTGTAAATACCAATCTCGGGCTTAATTACAATCTACAAGACACGCAGAATACCTGATTTGTTTGCTGACCAGTTTGTTCAGTTGAGCGTCAAGTCCCGTGTTATTAGACCGTCAACGATACACGACTCGGCCTAAATTTTGGTCTAAGCAGCGGCAATGATCGTTTGTTTTCTTCCCCCACCACTCGCCTCCTGTGGCGTTATTCTGAAATTGTAGCTGGGGAGATTTCGTGCACACTGCTCAGAACTGCACGTGGCAGCATTTAGAATTTATTAGAGTGGCTACAAATCCTACGGCTCCTGCCGTCAAGCCCCACATCTCGTGCGCTATTTGTGGACGGCTTGGCTTACAGGCTGTAACATACACGGCTCACTTGTTATCGCTGTCGCCGAGACAGATTTCCTGGCGATAAGGCGCCGAGACAAAAAAAAAAAAAAAGGAGGGAAAAGAAATAAAGAAGAAAGAGTAAGTTGGCCACATGTATATGTGTAATGTCTGGGTAAGCGGATGGCCAAGTGGTTAAACGCTCTCCAAACCTGACCTGAAGCCGCTGGTTCGATACCCGTGTACTGCGCTACAACTCCCCCAGTGGATCCAGCTGTGAATGGGTACGTGACCCATGGACTGGGAAGGTAGGACAGCAAGGGAGGGGAGATGGGCTCCACCCTCATGTTGCTCACTCACAGAAAAGTGGGGTCTCATTACACCCCCACTCCCCAACGACCTAAAACAGGTCACGGGATAACCTTTACCGTATATGTTTTATTTGTTCATGCCTGTGTCAGAGTGTGCACGTCAGCGCGTGTGGGCGGCCAGCTGTGTAATCTTCTCACATTGCAAGAGTCTGTCAATATGACACTGAAGGTAGGTGCTCTGCGGTCGTGGCGGACAAGAACAAATTGCAGGGCGAGTGGAAAACTGGCGCTGACAGCGGGCCAGAAGACAGCGATACCTCGATATGGTCTTCAAGAGACGTGTTAATTGCTCACCTCCCACCCTCCCTTTCTCCCGCCTCTGGAAAAAAAATTGAGGTACTCGCGAGGCTTCCCAGTCTCCTTAGCGAATTTGAAGGTAGATATGTCAAAAGGTAAAGTGTCTTGTACCGCCTCTCTTGTATACGGAAAAGGAAAAACGAACACTTGCACAACACCAAGCCGCCTATCTTGTACAGAGTAGAATTACCTTAACTCTTAACAGTTGTGCCCGCTGACAACTTTAAAAAAAAACTTGAGCTGATCAGGCCCCGTATGCTTGTAAACTACTAAATTTATACCCGAATAGCTGATTTGTTTTTCTCCGAAAACGCTGTTCCGGCAAGTTGGAATAAGCTATTCGTTCCTGGGACGACCGAATAACTAGTTCGAGGAACTTTATTCTAGAATATCCGCCGTGACAGGAATAAGTCAGCTATTCGGTTGTCTTGCATACGGTGCCAGGCTGCTGCGTGTTTCAGCTCGTGTTATTTGATTTGCTTCGCATTTCCCTCCACGACTAAAACAGACGAACAAACACCCACCTGTGTCCCCCCACCCAAGTTGCAGACCGTTACTTTAAAAACCCAAAGGTTATGTTCTTTTGTGATTGTGATTGTGTTCTATTTTTTTAAAACTAATTCGTTTGCTCCTTTCGAAACCAGACTGTGGGTACAGATATCGGTATAGATCAAACTGATCATAACTCAGGTTTAGTTGGGAAATCGCCGTGTAGTGTTGGCTGTATACTGAAAAATTAACTGAAGTTTTGCCATGTCAAACATAACTGACTGCAAGATGTCAGAAGACGTCTTTTGCTCCTATTATGGTGGTGGTGGTGGTGGTGGTGGTGAGGGGGGTGAATTTCTACAGAACGCACAGGTGTACGCTGAAGGCGACTAGGGATGAGCTTGTCTACTAGCGAGCGGGTTAATGAAGCACATTCAAGACACGCACGTTTCAATGTTAAACTAATTACCGCGAAGTTCGAGCATGCTGAGGCTGCGCTTCCCTATACGGAACAGTTGGTGGGTCGCGTGGGGTCGTTCAGAAACTGTCCAGTTGGTGTCACACGCGGTCAGTTCAGGCCCTGGGCGTTCCTCGCCCTGACCCGCCCGGAGGACGGGTGGTGCGGAGTAGGGAGGACACCCATTCGTCCGTGTCAGTGGGGCGTTGGTCACGGTTTGACATGTTCGCAGCAGGTGAAAAGGTCTCACGGCCCCGCGGGAGGGAGGGGTGGCAGTGGCAAGGACCCTTTGCGCTGCACAGACCTCCTGTGGGCCGGTGGCTTCCAAATGTCACCCTGCGTTAGTCATACTGAAGGAAAGGACCTGCGTTTACTCCCACCCCACCCCTTGCACCTGCCCAGGTGTGCCCTTGGGCGGGTCGGTGGTCAGTGTTCGGTCCCTATATCGGCGACTCGTTCCCCCACCCCACCAACAAAAGCATTAAAAGCCTTTAAATGAAATCAGTCTTCACTTATGCCAGCGAACAGTTTATATTCTGTTGCTCACAAGAATTGAAAGACCAGATGCACATTGGTAGGCAGGTCTTGTGTAATTTGCAAAAACGCGACATCCGACCCCGTGCATTTGGATGCACATTGTTTCGTGCTGCAGCAGCGAACGTCAGTGTGCGTGGAGTGAAACACAACAGAAAGCAATCAAGACGCCAGAAAACGTGCACAAATCAAACGCCTGCAGGTGTCAATGCAAAACTACACGGACGAAAAGCCGCTATGCGCGTGCAGACCATGCGTAATATGAACACAATTCAGCTACTGTTTAAGGACTGATGGATATTTATTGACGCTGTCGACAGACAGGTTGCAACCATTCCTCCAAAAGAACGACGTGATAATACTGATCGCGGCAGGGCGATTGGCTGGCTGAAAGAAGGCACCAGGGCCCAGAAGTTGGTCGCCGATTGGGAGTATCTCATGCAGTCGTTGTGACACTGCGAGACTCTGCAACTAGACAGGAAGTGTCAGCGAGCTCAGACGACCGGAATACCCAAAAGACCAATAAAGGTCGATTTCAACCATAAGTAAGAAGATTCTAAAATTTTATCCGTACAGTGGACGGGTCACTGATTGACAAAGAACAAAAACCTTGCATTTACAGGTTTTAGGTTTGCTTTTTTTTTGAGCCGGGAAAAAAACCAGCACCCTGACTTTCCGACTGGACTGTTGGGTGTTTTAGGCAACGAGGGACTGCCAAGTACAACATGAGTGTTCTGTTATCCTGCCGATTGCATAGGTGCAGCTTTGACCTATCCGTCTTCGGGTGTTAAGTCTGTTAAGCTGGAGGTAAGCCCCGCGCCTAACGCTTTTCAAGCGGATCCCACACGGCTTGCACTGCAGTCGTAAGTTAATCCCTAAAGCCAGTCGCGCACAGTTCGACTAAGTCGAACGAACGCAGTGGTACAAAACAAACCCCTTTGTCTCCAACAACCATCCAATGAAGTTTCTAGCTCCCAGTGTCTCTTGTTCCACAGTCCCCTCCACCCGCCCCCCCCCAAAAAAAAAATTAAAATAAACTGGACCCGATTGTCTGTGCACCCACGAATCTCTCGTTGTCGTGAAGTTGTCGGAAGAATGACCTGGCTAAAGGTGGGTGAAATCTTAATATTCGGAGATCAAGAGAATCACTGGGGAAAGGAAGAGGATTCTACAAAAATTAATCAATGACACTGCTTCTCGCACTACACTACTACTACTCAGGCTAATTCCATTTAAACCTTGTCTTTAGCCCCTCTCCGCCAAAAGAGCTCTCCTTGTTTCTCCAGTTATACACTGGTGAGAACCACAACGAAACATGCTTGAATAGGCAGAAATGACGTCATAAACTTACAGCACCGGTGATCCACTGTGCCTTCCTTTGTTGTTTGTTCGAGATTCTCTTGTTGGTGCCGAAGCTGCTGATGCCATGTGCCCGTCGCTGAAAGTAAAACGGCATCCAGTTCCGATAGCAACAGAAAATATAGACAGCGTGGCCACAAGGGAAGGGAACAGTGAAGAGAAAGCACACGTATGCCCCATGGTCAATACCCTGCAAGGAGCCTCAGAAATGTCTGCGCTGGGTTCAAGTTCTCTTTACATTATTAGACAAAAGCATGGTAACAGTAATGCTGCGATAAATTAAAGAAACGAATTTCAGATAAAGTTTACCAAGCTGTACGCCAGCGGGCTGGGTCATCTAAATAACAGTCAGTAAAATGATGTATACGTGTAGATGCAATCGTGTGTGTGTGTGTGCCATTTCAAGATTTTGAGTTTTAAGTCCCCCAAAGCGTGCAGATGAACAGATTTTCGCTACTCCCTGTATCTGCATGAAAGGTAAAGCGGTTGTCCCGTGACCTGAATTTTAGGTGGTAGGAGAGAGAGAGTGTGTGTGTGAGACACCCACTTTTCTGTAGGGCAGTATCGTGATGGCAGTGCCCATTTCCTCTCCTTCTCTACCTAACGTTCCGTGACACACGGGTCACATCCCGACTCCCAGCTGGGTGGTCTGGGGGAAGTGTGGTGCGACGCACGGGTTCCGAACCAACGCCTTCAGAGGCCACCACTATAACCACTCGACCATCCGCTTCCCCTGCGCAGTAGATAGTACTGTGGGCGCATGTTCATTTTCAGGTTCATTTTTTTAACGTAGCGCTTCTCTCCTCTTCTGACGCTAGTTTCATTCTGCCCACCCTAGACACCCAGCTCACCCCATAAACCCAATGGCAGAGAATTTCAATGGCGATATATTTCTACACAGTTCAAGCCTCGATGCCTTTTTATTTTTTGAGGGCAAAAGGACAAGATGGTCTCATACCTTGACATCGCACATGTGCGTAGCACGACACACGCACTGACGAAAACCGCGCAAGGAATGTTTAAATAGCCCACCTCACACGGCGGCGATGTAAATAGGTTTCTCTCTGTCGCTCTCGGAATAAAAGAGATACATAAAACCATCGCAATATGACTCGCTGGCCACATGCAGGGAGCCTGTGTGTTGATCGTTGCTATCGCGGAAGCCAGACAGCATTAGGCCGCCACTGGGGAGGGAATGACAGCATTGAGGTGTGTGTACCTGAAAGGTGATGCAGCCTGTCTGGCCTGCTAGTGACTAAATCACGTGCTTGCACAAAACGGTTTCGCCAGTCAAGAGTTGTTCTTTCCTCACTTTGCTTACGAACATGGTCAAGTTCTGTGGATAGCAAAAGCAAAGGTTAATAATAAACTACCAAGCCGCCTGGTGAGCTGGGAATGGGGAAAATCTACAAATTTTTCTGTAGCCCACTGATTTTAATTTTTCTCATGGCTAAAGAAAGCGAAACGTTACAGGTGTTTTTTTAAATTACCAATTAGTGTTAGTGAGAAGGAAAAAGGTATACAAATACAATGTTGTCATTTTATTCGTTCAAACTTTAGAAATGTTTATACGTTTTCAGACTACGGGCCTGTCTGGGTGTATCCGCTGTCCTAAACAAGCAGTCATTTGTTGGGGACCGCCTCGGTGGTCCAGCGACTAACTTCGTTTCGTGATCGTTTTCGAGGCGATGGTCTGTGACTCACAGCCCGACCTAGTCATACCCAAGACTGAAAAATTGGCAGTTAGTAGCTGCCCTGCCAGATGTGTTTGTGCCATGGGGTCTAGTGGGAAAGGCTTATGGTCTGCCATCAGACACTGCTATGCAATCGCAACAACAACACCAATCCAGACTGCTCTTGCACACACGTGCACATAATTATGCACGCACTTAGCGTTTTTGTGTGTTTTTGTGTGTGTGTGTGTGTGCACAGGCATTCACACGGAATATTCCTTTAGATGTGCAACTACACGCATTAAACTGTTAACACCGGTCTGACTTTCGCAAAATTTAAGCTTGATACAAAAACTAAATGTTTCGCGATATGTGGAATCACGGGTATCTTATGAAAGTAACGAAGATTATACAATTTAAAAAGTGGAAATTATCCCCCCTCCCCTCATCTCCCCGCGCGGGTCTTCGGGACACGTTTAAGACTCGAAAGCTAACGAAAATTTTCTTTTGATGCAAATAATGCGTTGCAAAAATCTACCAAGATAAACCTGAGACTGGATTACACGCGATAATTATCCGGACCTTTTCGATTGTTCAAAGTATTCTTCAAACTATAAGCGCACTCTCCCACAACGTGCGTTTCCTCTTAACTAGGTATGTCTTGTCTTACGTAAATGGCGAAAGGACCGCGAGATAAAGCAGAAATTATTTCCACTGTCCCACACAAGGAATTGCGGCAGTACTGAGTGCTACCTTCACTGGCAGAAAAAATAATACTGATAGGAAAACAAGCTAGCAAAACGAGACACTTTCCTAAAGCATTATCTTTAAAAGTGGCGTTGTCGATGACATGCCAGTGGGTCCATCTGGCGGCTGGCACGATGAAACACTCATTCTGCACAGCGGTGCTGCTGAGACGAGATTGCAAACAACCTAGCTGAAAAGACAGGATCTGTGGACTAAGCGAACGCACCGCTGTGCACATAGCGCCACGTCAGCCCAATTCACTTGGCTGTTTGGTCACAGCAGAGATGTCAGCCGGAAAATGCGAAATCTGACGCTTCGCATTGCGACTTAAAAAATACGTCTTTTTTCAGGTGCCGGAGAAGTTGGGAACAGGTGATCATCAAACGCGCAGGAGTCAGAGGTGTGAACAGGCGATTAGTATTACGACAGAAACAGTAAGGCTTCATACGAACTACAAACTGTACAGAACAGATTGGTGTGAGTGGGGCTTAAACGGGGGGAGGGGAGGCAAGCGTTTAAAATATACTGCTCGAAACAAATTGCAAATTGTACGTGCTAAGTGATTCCACAGCACAAACCGGTAGTCAAAATGAAGCTAAAGCGTACCTCATTCATTATTGCAATCAACAACAACAGATTTAACAGGCTATTTAAACAGCAGGATTCCCTGCCGTGAAGGACTCAACCCACGTATACAAAGGTCAGAGCAGGTGGAGCACAGAATAATGTCAAAAACGTATTTGCCCATCATTGGCCTGCACGCAAGCAAGGTATTGTTGTCGCACGGACCGAGCCAGTGTCCCCAGAGTCCTTTGCGGGATCGCCCGTCAATCCTGCTGAAACAAAACAAAACCCAAAATAAAGACCCCAGCTGGTTAAGGTCAGCTGGCGGTGGGTGGTTTGCCTGCAGGGGACCGTATAGCACACCCCACAGGTGCTCGATCGGTTTAAGGTCCTGTGGTTTCGCTGCCCAGTCCATGCGAGTCGCTGCTGCTGCAGGGGCCCTATGTGGTCTGTCACTGTCATCCTGGAGAATGGTGCCTGGTCCCATCGAATGCAGCGCTGGCAGCAGGAGGGGCTGCAGGTCATCCCTGTAGACCCCGCCAGCAAGGTTGCCTTGCACACGGTGCAGGGGTGTTCTGTAGGCCATGCCCATTCCTCTCTAAACCTTGATGGATTCGCCACCAACCCTCACGCTCTCGCATTTTCAGTTTTGCTTTGTCATCTGCACGCGTTTGGGTTGCACACATTGTCTGACGTATTGGATACACATGTTTAACTGTCTCCTGTGGCGTACATGAACGCGTCCGCACTGACTTTTAAGAAGAATAACGTTCACTGTTGCGGCACGAAACAAGGAGGATTCGAATGTACGGGGTCGGATGTTGTGTTCTTGTAAATTACACAACTCCGTGACGTGCTTGTCAAAATGCAGTTGGTCTTTCAGTTCTTTTTAACAATATATTTTCTGGTATAATTGTGGCGACATTGGACAAATGTCTTATCCCCGTGTTCTTGGCTATTTGTGGTATTATACAAAAATCTTGCTTGTGTTTTGCGATCTGTAACATTTACCAAGAGGCTGTATTCCAGCTTTATAGACGAGCAGCGATACTGGTATCAAACTTCGGTCTGAGTCTTGTTCCCGTTTTCTTGGTTGCTATATCTCTATCCCTACGACCAAAAACTGTCATAAAATATGATTCGTTTACCTTTGTATCTCGATTAAAACAGACATCTTGCAATATTTGTTGGCCCTGTAACGCAGATGTCTTATTTCTATTGCCGTGTTACAGCGCCGTCACGCAAAATTCTGGTCGCGTATCCTTTTATAACACCCGTATAACCGAACAGTTGCAGAAGCGTGTCCTAAACAACACAGGAATTCGCCGCGGCTTCTCGAAACGTCTGCTTCGTTTTGTCACTCCGCGTGATTCTCGCAGGAGAAGAGCACTGGGCGAGAAATTTAGATAAAGGTGAAAGGTCAGAAAGGTCGCCCTAATGACGTTTGCCTACAAATTGCTGGTGCAAGTGTCTGCGCTTGGCAGTCTTGACTTTGACGTGAGGTAAAACACCATCTCTTCCTGACAAAGGACTTCCCGAATTCTTCCAGAACAGCAAGCCAACAGGGTACATGGGAGATAAAATGTTCACGCAAGGCGTGCTGCAAACATGGAATTTAGTCTGTCCTAGGCTGGCGCGGTACCTGCTTGTCGTGAAAAATAGGAGGAAAAGGGTCGGGGAGGGAAGGGTTGGATGGGAAGGGTTTTAAAAAAAACCTTAGCATATTCTCAAGTGCAGATTCTCGAAAAGCAAGTGTAGGATTTATCGATGTAACTGCTATACAAGCGAGCGATAGTTTTGCGCCCCATGCATGCTTCTTGAGGAGGTCTAGAGCCCCCTGCCAAGTCCGTACCCGTGCAGGTACTAAAACTGGCAGTACGCATCGGAATACCGGTAAATACCGATACGATCTTAAAATGGTACGGTATACTGGTATGGTTCTTGGTAAGAATAATGAGAAGAAAAGTTGACATTCGAGTGTTTAAACGTGCATTGTAAACGGGATTGCACGGTATTGGTTCCAGAATAATTATTTGGTCGTGAAAGAAGGACCCAGCTAGCAGTTAAAACGCTTATCAGCAATAATAGTATTTTTGATGATGATGATGATGATGATGATGATGATGATGATGATGATGATGATCCTCTTAAAATATCATTTTCAGTACATTGTCGTGTTATCAAGTGCTACCGTTTCGACGAATGTGGTTCGTATTCGGCCTGCCTAAACACCGGATATTCGTATTTGGCCGAATAGCATAATCCCGGTATTCGATAGAGATGTAATCTTAATATTAATGGATAACTACACACGCTTTTTATAGGTTATTTCACTTCTTTTGATTGTGTGTGTGAGAGAGAGGGAGATGTTTACATCATTAGCTTTAGATTTAAATAAACATTTTATGATCTTATTGCCCGTCCCTGTGTTGAACTTGCATAACAGGGACGTGTCGGTGGGCAAGATATTGTATGCTGATCAGAGGTCGTCGGTTCAAAACCAGCTGTGGTCAACGATTATGTCCTAGAGTTAAACATCATGCAGAATCCATCGGAAGCCCTCCTCCAGAAATTAAACTGCTTTTCGCACTGACTATACCTTACTGCAGTTATCAGCTTGGTGCATGCTTCAGTGTATACATATGCAGATCCCCATTCCCCGGTAGCGTGATATCGCCCAACAGATTAGTAATTTTAAAAAATAATAATAACCTTATAAGATTTCTAGTGGCCATGGGCCACCAGGCCACCGCATTCACCATCCCTGATATTTGATATTGCTTTTGATTTTTGTATCTGTTTGCTTTTCCTGAAAAATAGTTTTCTTGGGTTACAAAAATGTGAGCCTTCGGGGTGTGAATGCATGAATTTCTAGACGCCATGGAAAACCTGGACACGAAACAGAAGAAACGGCCTTAAAAAACGTGAACAAAGGAAACGATGCAATAGCATGCGCGCCACGGTCATGGAAAACGACTTACAGACGGGGTTTGGCTGACTTCTGCCTCACCCCAGCCCACCTCTTGACAATGCACTTTGTTGTTTGTTGGTATTCTCATGAATGGCAATGAGGTGTCTTATTTTTTCTGTGCACTTATTAAGTTATTAGCAGTCTGTCGTTAAGACGCAAGGAGGCGTCCTGTAAGATAGTGGTAACATGAGTGCAGAGGGTCCTCAGTTTGGATTCCGCGTCCGGCAATCGCAGTTACGCCGCCTGTTTACAGTGCTGACCGTCGCCTGGGTGCTTGGGTTATCTCCCCTTTCTCTTTCCGCAGCACCCTTTCTCTCCTTCTCCGGTCCTCCTCCGATCTTCCTACGGTCCTCCTCCTTCATGAGTACGTCTTTTAAAAAAAACCCAAGTGATAACTGAGATGCAAACCATTCGAGAGAGAGTTTTTAAACTGATTGCATGCACCAGATGACTGGAGTACAAGAAACGCTGTGAACCCCCCCAATATCTTCTTCCAAGTAGTTGTACATGACCTTCCAGTCATACCTTAAGCCGACTGCGCACCGTCTGACTACAGAAAAATACTGTGTTAAACACTTTGTCTGACCACGTGCGATAAAAAAGTAAAGTTCTGGTCGAAAATGTTTGTGCTCAGCTTGCAGACAGCAGTCCTTTGCGTCGAAGATCTAGCCCACTTTCGACCGAATATTTCGACTGAAATCTTTCCACCGCAGTTGCTTTATTTACCGATGGTTGCGCGAGCTTTTGACCGCCAAGTTGTCTCTAGATCGTCAGTCGCACCGTTTCGGCTGGCTTGATGTCACCAGGCTTGTCGGGTCGTCGATCGAACGCTAGGTGCGCCATTAAGCGAAATATACATTTTAATGGCTTTCCGAATATGTTGAAAGAATTCAGTGAATGCGGAGTTTACAGAGAAAAATCTTTGCGCGCACCGTTGAGCATACAGAACCCAACAGGCTGCGCAAATATATTCTACCCACACCGCCCCCTTATTTCGAGGTCCGTGTTAGCTGTTTTGTACGAAAAGCAAAACGAAGCCATCACAGCCTTGTCCCGAACGCAGAGCGTGTCGTCTGGTCGTTCCAGGGACTTAGAGGTTTTACAAACTGCACGTGCTGGTAATTAGTTTGAAGGGGGCAAGGGGCGGAGAGACACAAAGACTCTATAGAACGCGACAAGCCTCGAGCAAGAATGTAGCTTGTGATTCACGATAAATTCTTTGCATTGTACATCGGGGAGTACAGATGTGTAATTGATGACTCGCGAGTTGCAGGTGTTCCTCTGTAGAAATGCCGGAGTTGTGCCAAAGGCTTCACCTTTTTTTGAGGAGGGAGGGGGCTGATCTTTGATAGCAGACCTCCTTAAAGCCATCCTCTTAAAGCCCAGTGTTAAACCGAAGCTGCAATCCTAAAAAAAAGGAGGGGAAAAGAAATTTGGGATCACTGCTGCAATGCCATACGACGGCTCGCAATCGTAATGTTTCTTTGCCAAACCAAGAAGCTGGCCAGAACTCTACCTACTCCTCCCCAACGCACATGTCCTGAGCGGAATGCTGAAGGCTGTGAAAACTTGCCGCGGTCTAAGATGGAAAGAGATCTGTCTGGACATACATTGCAAGATTTAAAATCCTGGTGTGGTAGATCTTTCAAACAAACATTGTTCCTTTAAAGATCAGACTTTTTAATCTGTCTTCAATTGTCACTGGAAGAAGCAAAAAAAAAAAAAATCAAAGGAGACCGCAGGAAGTGGAGGACAACTTTCGAGACCCTATGGTCCACAAGGAGGAAAGAGGATAAACTAGATTCTGTCGTGAATGCATCTTTTATGTGCCTGTCCGGATGGCTCTACTTTCTGCCAGGCTATTTATTGCGGAGGATTGTAAGTTCCTAATTCATCGATACACAACCGATTAACAATTGAGTAAATTACATGTAATAATGGGCAAATAGCATAAACAACTGAAACACCGCAAAATGCTAGTCTGCGGCCGCGACTCCGTGAGCCTCGACCTAGACCTATCATTTTTAATGATTCGCTAAAACTTTGGGGAATCAGTTTCTATCCAGGAACTGAAATCATTCATTGATTTTGGGAATCGGTTTCTTTTTTGAACCGAAACTATTCATTTGACAAGCACTGTGGACTCGTGTAGGTCTTTAAAAGACCGCTGATGCTGCTTTAACTCTGGTCTTGATACCCTTTTCGTAAAGAACCCACACGCTGTGGCCGGTGTCGATACCATCTGGAGACCCTTGAGAAGTCAGCGCTAACCAGCCTCCAGAACACAATGCCGACGACCCAGTACCAGGACACTGCGACCTGTTTAGTGACACCATCGACACTCGGACTTGAATTACTCTCGGCCCGGCAACGAAGGGGAGGGACTGGGCTGAGCGCCGCGCATTGTGACGGTGGTCGTGGAAACAAAAAACATCCAGCCAGGAAGCACAAAGGACGCCCTGATCTCCCGTACAGGTCGCCCAACGCCTTTGCAGCTGTGAACAACTTGTATCCACCTGTGCGCACCTGGCCCATTGACGACAGGTGCGAGGCGGGTTGACGAGTTGCGTTTTAACGAGCGATTTAACGTAAGGGGGTCAAGCGTGATTGCGAACTGGAGCGCGCGAGAAGCCTGTGAAACCCCAAGTGGTTTGAGACCCTTGCACAAGGTTGGGAGTTGAATGAGTATGAGGTTAGGGGTTCCCCTTTCTCTATCTCTATCCTCTCCCCATCGCGCTGTGAAAAAACATTTTGCGCACCTGTGCAGTCTTGAAATGGACTGAGATTCTCCTTTAACAAAATAGTCGGCATCTCAAACCCTGTTTGTATTGAGTGACGTAAGAAGCGACTTCTTCGTTGAAATTATGATGCCTGAAAAATACGTTAAGTTCTTCCCTCTCCCACAAAAAAATCATAAACTAATACGAGTTTCGTACCTGCGACTTTGAAACGCAATGTCTTTACCGCTATCGATTACTACACATTGGCCTTTTCACTGTAACTGTAAGTGATGCTGCGTAGAAGTCATGGCTAGACCTTACATTACTTGTTTTTGTGGTTAGCAACAGGGATGGGTGCCCAGGCTGAGGCAGAAGTCAACTGGGGGAAACCCCTTCGCTTTCCGTCCTCTTCTCATTCATAGCCACCGACGTCTTTCGAACTGGTAAAGACGACTCAAAATGGAGCTGAGGTGATGCGCAAATTTCCGGTAGGCGGCGTATCGCGACGCAGTGAAAGGCTATACTATCGCGTCTGCTTCCAGAAAAGTCGGATGTGACATACTCAGAATAGAATGCCTACGTGTCTTTTTCTGTTAAATTTTACCAGGACATGGGATCTACTTTTCCTCACGGAGGAATCAGGCTCCGTATAGGATAGAACTAGTTGTGCGTGTAAAGTTGGGTAAAGCCCCAAAGTAAATGGACGCTGAACGCCATCTTTTTAGCGCAGCAAGACCTGCTAATTGTTTTATTTTTGTTGTTACGGGTGGGTTAAATAAGCTTTCCGATAAGGACACAGATGGGGAGCGTTGCCTCCCTAATCCACACAGTCCGCTCATGCTGACTTTCGGTGGTCCCTGGGTGGTAGGTATGTACAGAATTCTGAAATCTCCCAACACTGCAGGCTTCCATACACAGTGTTTACATACTTGACCTCAGGAGAATGCAGGTCGATCTTAACCGTCGGAGCTCGTTCTTTTGAGCAGTCAAAAAGGAAGCGAAAGGAAGAAAAAGGGTTTTGCAGGTGTGCGGCTGATTTTTTGTCCGTTCTCTCTACACTGACGCGCCTCCCGGACCGCCCCCGTCCGTCCCTGCTGTGCTGCCACCTGCAGCAAAAAGCACGTGGGAGTCGAACGAGTGTAACGAGAACTGTTTAAGTGGAGGTGCTGAGACGAAAAGGTAGATTAAGGTCTTCCAGCAGCCAGCTGGGGGCTTCTTCTTGTGACCTCCCTCTTCGCTCCTGGCTCTGAAGGTTGGATTGGTGTTCTCTTTGTGCGTGTTTTCGTAACCCAGGACAAACTCCCGATTTTTCCAGCTATTGTTTTCGGATTCCCATGGACCTTAGAACCTCACGGGGAAGTGAAATAAACATGTCTTTACAATTGCCGATTGCACCAAATTATAGGAGTCCGAACAGTTTGCATTTTAGGCTTTTATATATATATATACTGTTTTGGTACTAGAAAGTACTATAAATTATTATATAATTTTTACGTAGAACCACAAAGAAATCTCTTTCTTTGTGTTTTCGTTCGTTCGTGTGTTCGTTCATTTGTTCGTTGGTCGGTCGGTTAGTTACTTGTTTGCTTGACCAAAAAGAGACATTATCTCCGTGTACCTCGGATATGAACTCGTTACAGACGGGTCTCGCTGTCTTGCGGCGAGCATCAGCTGTTGCAACATCTGGCTGTCACACGTAGCACTCGGCTTGCGTTTTCCACACCGTCTGTACTAGGGCTTGTCTTTACCTTAGCATGTGCTTGCGTTTTCCAGACACAGCCCAGCAGCTGCACTTTCACTACAATGTCTCGCACCTGGCACGTGATGGGGCGGAGCTGGAGCGCGTTTTGGAAGCCGAGTTCCACATCTTCAAGATGAAGCCGCGCCTCACGCGGTCGGCAGAAGCACCGCCTCCACATCATCTCCAGGTAAGAAAAAAAAACAGGTTGACGTGCCGCCAGCAGCCCGTACACCTGATGTGAGTAATGCAGGACTAGGAAAGCTAAGAAATTAGGGGTTCAGGTTAATCTTACCTAGGAAAGCTAAGAAATTAGCGGTTAAGGTTAATCATAAATAGGAAAGCTAATATTTTAGCGGTTAAGCACCTGGCACGTTCCTATTACATAGGAAAGCTAAAAATTTAGCAGTTAAGGTTAGTATTACATAGAATAGCTAAGAAATTACTGGTTAAGGTTAATCTTACAAACGAAAGCTAAGAAATTTCGTTGTACAGGGATCAGATTCGTGTGCATTTTTTTTTCGTTCTAGTCTCTTTAAGAAGACGCAGTGAGCGAAATTATCTGGTGCAGTCAGATGGAAGCTATGTTCTGTGACGCCTGGGTTAGTTTCAGTCGACTTAGTCCAGCACGTGTGAAGGGGGCATAAATCACAAAGTTTCGTTGTACCCTGGAAGCTGTGACGCAGCCTGAGAAGCGAGTTAGGTTAAGCGTTTAGAATACGTATTTATCTTAGCTCCCTCCCACCTCAACCCCCACCCGGACAACACCATAAACAACAACAACAATAACATCAACAACACTAGCTTAAAATAGCAAATTACTCAGAAGGAAAAAAATCATGTTGTACTGAAAAACTAACGTAAGGACTTGACAACAAAAGGACGATGTTCTTCACAACTGGGAAATGTCTGTCCGACTGCATTGTTCACGGTGCTGTTGACGGATATGTAAACAGATGTAAGCGTGTGTGTGTGTGTGTGGGTGGGTGTAGACAATTTTAAATAATATTGAGCTGCAGTAATTGCCCTTGAGGGATCAATAAAGTGTATCGTATTGCATTATTGTATTGCGGAAAATGGTAAGCTGCGGAAATTATCTTTAGCAAGTAAATATTGCAATAGCTGACATTGCCTTCACATTTCAATATTTCCTACGACACCTGAAATTATAGTTACGCTTTAGCCTGTTCATATTTTTCTAAACGTTTCCCCAGCTGACCTATTAAGGGCGGAAATTGGTTATGCATAACGGACTCGGCTGAACGACTGCTCATGAAAGGGGATGAAATATCAGACTCTGACTTTCATTGCCAGTTTGTGAAAACGGCGCAAACACGACACGATGCTTGATAGTCTCAACATGTTTGTTCCTCGAAGTGTTTGGAAACCACAATCGAGCTTGAGCGAGGGTGTATGTCGCGGGAGGGAGAGGAGGTACGGACGTCCACGCGCGCAGGTTGACACTAAACTCGATTTGTCATGCGCTTTTAAATATTTAACGTAGCAGAAACGACATTTTATTTCCCGTGTCTTAAAAAAAAAACTCTGTCTGCTAGAGAAAACGGGTGGTAGGCCTGAATGAAAGATGAGCTATCGGCCAAAACCCCTGGGGCAAGTTTGCTTTGTGACCAGAACTGTACGAGTCTGCCCAAAATTCTGTTTTTGAAGAATATTTATTGGCAAGGTGGAACACGTAGGAACTAGAAGATTGAGTTTACGCGCTGAAAACGTCCCGTGCACCAGTCAAGGATGTGTTTGGAGGACAGAGAGAAGTGGGACTATGACCAGTAGGGTCCAACTCCCGAGAATACCAGGTACTTTCGAGTTACATGTAGCTGGGACCTCCGGGGCATGGTGATATCTGTATCCACTAATACCGTTCTTTGTGTGAGGTTGGTTTTGCTCGTAACGTACGCTGTTGCATGACGACTGAATCAAGTTATTCTGTGGAGATAAGAAATCACAGATCGTGAGTGTACTTCTGTAATGCTGGAAGGTCCTGTTTTAATAAAGACCAAAAAGGGTTGCTTCTGTTTGCAGCTGAGGGTGTACCAAGTCTTAGATAAGGACAACATGTACTCACCAGACGGACTCAGACTTCTAGACGCGCGCCGTATAAGTACGCATGCGCACGGCTGGTTAACCTTCAAGGTCACAAAAGCAGTAGAAAAATGGCGGTCGGAAGCAGAACCAAATCATGGTAAGTTTCTTTCTTTCTTTCTTTCTTTCTTTCTTTCTTTCTTTCTTTCTTTCTTTCTTTCTTTCTTTCTTTCTTTCTTTCTTTCTTTCTTTCAACGTGATTATTATAAATGCACAATTTTGTCTTATAATACCAAAATGTTTTGCCGGTGAAATGAAATTTTGAAAATGCTGTTACAAAAATATTTGATAATTTAAAGCGCAGTATACATAAAATTGGCAAGGATAGTGTGGCAATGAAAGGCCGACTTTCAAAATGACGTCAGAATGAAACAAATGTTTTGTACCAAATGGTGTCCTCATATGTTGAATACGGCACAATAATGAAGCCGCCAGACTAAGCGAGATGTCTTGTTTCTGCTGTAGGGCTGTTGGTAATGGCCCAGGCTTCACACGGGGACCTGTACAACGGCAGCTACATCCGCTTCGCCCAGCGAAACCAGCACCACGACAGCAAGCAGCCCATTCTGGTCGTCTTTACCGATGACGGGAAGGTCAGAGAGTCTTCATTCGTCTCCACCAACGATACTGGTGCGTGCACGACGCTTGGAGGCCGCAGAATATATTTTTTTTTTAGTTTCTCCCTTCTTTTTGCGTTTTCTGACTGTTTGAATCCACGCCTTCTTGAAAAATTTTCAGATTGCGCAATTTAAAATCTGTGTCACATATGGACAGGGACTGGTTTTGGAAATGGAGCGGGAAGACAAACCGATTGTAGTGGAAGGCAGAAAAGGGTTGTTATGGTGTTCTAAGGAAATTGGTAACAGATATTTTAGTGCCGTCTGACTTCCAGTTTAGCGCCTCCCACAATGGTCACTTTAGCTTGGCTCCCTGTAATGTTGTGTAAAGAGGGTGGGGGGGGGGGAGACATGTAAAAAAATGGTGAATGCAAGTTTGCAATTCTGCTAGTTGTGCATGCTCTTCATAAAGCTTTATTGCTGATGTGAATAAGAATGTTTAGAAAGCATTTGTGAAGTGAGCCAGAGCTTCAGAAGAAATTATTCTAAGTAAATTTTGTAGCAATTAAAAAAATGCAACACAGATATTAATTTTCTGCAGCACAAAGGGCGTATACAAACTATTAAGCAACAGCCAATGGACATAAAGAATCTATCCACCTGACATCGAGTCAGATGGGAAAAAAGCACAAGGCTATAGGCCATTTTCTTTTTATTGAGGTTATTCGTGATCAGATGTCATATACCGCAGCAGATGTTTACGTCAGTGTGTGTAAGTGTAAACATTTTAGCGGGAGAATCAAAGAGAAATAACATATTTAAGCTTTAAAATCGCAATCCACCAACGAAATCTTTGAATGTGATCCTTCAGAAAGCTTCGACTGAAGTGTCCGTCGTGTTTCAGATTACCTGGAGATCCAGCGCGAAGTGGAGGACGAGGTGGCAGAGCGCGCAGAAGAGGAGAACGACGACGGCGATGACGAAGCTGAGGCCGATGAGAGGCGGCAGACAGGCGACGAACGACAGCAGCCGCCGTTCACGCGGAGCCCGGACTTCCGTCAGGCTGTGCTTATGCTGAACGAGCGCGCGCGCTCAGGCGCCACGCCGACGTCAAATTCCGGTCTCGCGTCATCGTCATCGACTTCGTCATCTGTAGCGCTGGGCCGGCGGCGCAAGAGGCGCGAGGCGGAACCGGGCGGAAGCGGAAGCGGCAAGGGACAGAAGAAGAAGAAACAGCCCAGAGGTCGCCGGAAGAGGATGTACGACCTGGGCGGCTACCGGTATCGGCGGTCTTGCGCGCGGCACAAAATGTACGTGGACTTCGACGAGATCGGCTGGTCGGGCTGGATCATCTCGCCCAAGGGGTACGACGCGTATCACTGTACCGGCGAGTGTCCCTTCCCGCTGGGGCAGAGCCAGAAGCCGACCAACCACGCCACCGTGCAGAGCATTGTGCACGCGCTGCGCGTTGGCAACAACGTGGGCACCCCGTGCTGCGTGCCCAACAAGCTCTTCTCCATCTCGCTTCTCTACTTTGACGACGACGAAAACGTCATTCTCAAGCAGTACGACGACATGGTAGCCGCCAGCTGTGGCTGTCACTGACGCGAGGGAGAGGTGGCGGTGGTGCTGGTAGACGTAGTGCAGGGTGCATGCAGGTAGAGAACAGGAGGCGTCAGCAGGAACCGGATCGACACGCGGGATCTCCAGGCTCGTTTTGAACAAGCGAACTTCCCGTCGCTGTCTCGACTCCGCTAGTGCGGCCGGGCTCGATTTTTCCACCAGCGAGGGGCTGAGGACTGTTGTGGTTGCCGTCTGGCCGGCTGTCGCTAACGCCAGGAAGCCATTTTAATGTCGACGACAGGTGCGTGCTGTTGAATGTCGTCCGTTGTCCGACCAATATGCTTTTGGCATCAGTTTCTTCTACAGCTGAAGCTGGGGTGGACACGGATGTGACAAAGATATACTCCAAGACAAGAACAACTCAATATGCAGACCAAAACGTTGCGCGAGGCAAGAGTACAGGGTCATACAGAAACACAACAAATATCTCCAAATAGATCTGCAGAGCTAGAAAATTGTTCGACTCTCTACACCACGGAGAATTGTTCTGGTACAGCGAGATGATTTTTAGGTCACGGCAGTGGGATTGGGAATACTGCACGAATATTTTTAACAGAGCGTGGAGAGGTGTATAGATTGTCGTTGAATGAAGAGTACAGAAGGACGCTTGACATATAGGAGTGTCGTAAAGCTGAATACAATATAATTATCCCGTAGAGGGACATGTGTATATGTGTTTTACTAATAACAATATACATGTCCTTTTACATGACACCAAATAACATTCTAACACAGGTGACGTCCTTGAATGGGTGACCATTCGTGTGACGGAAAGCTCTCTCGCTGGATGGCTGGACACCGGCCCATTTCTGTAGCCACAGGAACACTCTGCCAGATCTTGATGAGTGCTTGTTCAAACGCTGACCTGATGATGGCGCAAGCGCGCGCGCGCACACACACACACACAAACACGTACCTGATTCCTAACCGTTTCTATTTTCGGCGTCACGAGTCTTTGGCCTGATGGCAGCAGCTGACACTTCGGACTCGTTTCAGCATATGGAACCAAGATGCTTGTTATGCAGTTTTAGAACTCAAGCTGTGTAGATCCCAGATATATGTAAACAAATTACGAAAGCTTCTGCGTGGACAACCTGAAAGGTTTAGAACTTACTGTTCTCGTGTCGATGTGCACGACAGTGCAGTAAAGTTTCGTATATAATGGGTGGCAGCTCTTAAGCCGGCCTCGTCCTGACATGAGATGCTCGGAAAATATCCCCCAAATAGTTCTGGGAGGAGAGCGAACATTTAAGATTGAGTGCTCTTAGCCTTTGGTAGCGACCAAGGACATGTTTTTAGGATCTGAAAAAGACACGTGAAGCGGTTCGGTTTTCTTCCTCCCGGGACTTTGGCCAGTCCCTAAAGAGGGGACGTTTCATCAAACACCGGGACTTTGGGCAGTCCCTAAAGAGGGGATGTTTCATCAAACACCCTGCAGTCTTCAAAAACCAAACAAATCAAAAGCCAAAGTGCTACAAAAGGTGTGCATATTCCTAGAAAAGTCAACGTATTATGTGAATATGGCTGTTTTAAGAAAGGAAAAGAAATTATGAATGTGTGGCGGTCTTCAGAAAGAACAGCGTGTTATGCACTTTTGACACTAAATGACAGTGTTTGAAGAGGACAACAATATTGTGGCCGTTTACTGGTTCGAAAAGGACACCATGTGAACATGAAAGACGTTTTAGCAGTATCTAAGTAAACATTGCTTCAGGTTGTGTGACTGGAGAAAAAGTTCCTTAATGTAGGTGAACTAAAATAGTGTAAAATATTTGTGCGTGTGTTCAGTTGGCATGTCGTTTCGGTGATAATTAGTATAGATGGTTGTCAGTTTAACAAGAACATCTAATGGGTCATGAAGAACATTTTAGCTGTGTTTGAACAAGATGCTTTATCAGTTCGTTCTGCTGGAGGTAAACGTTTCCTTATTTAAGTGAGCTGAAAAGGTGTTAAATATTTCGTCTTTGGTTGGTATTATGATGCTGATTATTACGTACCATAACTGTCTGGCATTTTATTAGCAGTCGGGGAAGCCATATTATGACCTGATACCCTATGCATGTTATTAAATTTAAAATACTAACTTCTTATGCGGTTGACGCAGTTTCCGCAGCTCATTTTCATCGATTCCTGTGTTTTGTTTCTTCCCTTCTTCGCTGGTCTGTCTGTCTGTTCGTTTTAGTTATTTTTAGCTCAACACCAAAGGTTGACGAATTCTAACAAAATGAAGTGTCCAGATATGCCTCACTTATGCTGGATGCAGAGTACTTTCCGAACCATTCTGGAAGCGTTCGCTTGCAGATTAAATCCACCTGAGCATCTAATTTGAATGTCAGTTTCTAATGATGTAGTTTCAGGCATCCCAGATAACTGTTTAAAAAATTTTTTTTTAAAAAAAGGAACGTAGTCACGCTTCGAGAAGTTTGGAAGAAAAATAATCCGTGATTATTATAAGTTTTTACGACGGTTTTCCTACTGTTCCTTTGTCTCTCTTTTTTTAAATAAAGGATTTGTGGATGGGGGTTATTACTGAATTTTTTTCCCCGCTGCTTCGGTTTGTTGTTTTTAAAATTTTGTTATGTTACGTTACAAACAAAACAACAACCAAAAAACCATATAACAACCAGACCAAAAAATGGAGATCAAATGGGGAGGGAGTTCAACATAGAGAGTAATGCAACAGAGAGTTGTTACTGAAGCTATTGAAAATGCTGTACACATGGATGGGTACACATGACACCTTCACGTTTACAGGCAAAGCTGCAGAGGAAATATTTTCTGAAACACGCCTCATATTGTCTCTCTGTTTCTATGTTTCCGTTTTCTGAAAACACGTGATTGCAGCAGCCTGTGTTCTGACCACGTGTGAAAACGTCTCTGTAAAATGTGTGTGTCCAAATCTGTCGTGAGTTAACGCTGTATGTCGGCTGTGAGGAAAGTGAGGGGGTTTCAGAAGGGGCAGGAACCTAACGGACTGTCATTGTAAGGTGCATTTTACTTTCTAGGAGGTTGCTGAGTGAATCTGTTGAAGGAGTGGCGCAAACTGCATGCATGACCGAGATAAGACGGTAAAAAAAAATTTAGCTCTGTGGATGAATAAAATCCCCAGACATTACAAGATGTTGTCATAACATTTTCTCTCTTTTTCTGAGAGAGAGAAGGATCACGTGCCCTTACACAAGAGAAGAACGAGGAGCGGAAAGCGGATATTGGAGCAAATAAAATGCTGCTACTACTTTTTCGTCAGTCCGCCATGAACGCCATGACGTTATTTCCTTTCGCGTGTTTCAGCCGATACAGTTCTTCGGTGTAATTTGTGTATCCTTTCATAGCACTGGGTATTACGCACCCACCCCTCCTGGCCACAGCAAATAAACTGAAACTGAAACAGCATGTGACCAACGAGAACCGTAGTTACTAAAAGTATTAAGTCTTTAAAAGAACTTAAACTTCTGCTAATATAAATACGTAAGACGTGTCGTGTCTGTACAGTTTTAACGTCGTCACTGCAAAGCCTGTATGTCTGGTTTGTTCACAAATGTGCCTATTTTTTTTTTCTCCATGTAATGGAGTGTTCCCAAAAAGAGGGAGCAGATGATGGTCTTACCCGGAACGCTATTTTCTATTTCTATTTTGAAACGAAAGATAAAATCTGTCTTGCAGCAGCAGCGCTTAGGCAGGTACATCACATTTTCGATGTTGTTGACATTCATCGCCTACTCCCTTTTGTTTGCCGACTCTATTTCTTCCAGGGAATAATCCTTGGCCACGCCAGGATTCGAACCAGCAACCTTCTATCAGCTAGTCCGCAGCTCTACCAACTGAGCTAACCAGGCCCCCCAAAACGCGAGCTAAGTTTCTG
This sequence comes from Lanistes nyassanus, assembly GCA_004794575.1. NCBI lineage: Eukaryota > Metazoa > Mollusca > Gastropoda > Architaenioglossa > Ampullariidae > Lanistes > Lanistes nyassanus. The sequence continues at coordinate 164,314 of SMGT01003589.1, read as the reverse complement.
TCTCGTCCGACTTATATTTGGGTGGATTCCGCAGCAAAATGACCTCAGGTGACATAAGAATGACATCAAGATAACGCTCGAAAACCCATTAGCACCGCCAAAAACTACTTAAAAATAACAACAGAATGTTAAAGCCAGTCTTCCACTGATACGGAGTGAATGTCAAACTAGTTATCGAAGGTGACGAGAACATTCTTTGAAATGCAGACTTAATGAACTAATATGCCAACATCGGCTATACTTTTAAGTAAAAAGATTAAATCTCGTGCATATTAAATTTTGTAAAATCGCGTAAAATCTCATGAATATAAACAGTTAAAAACCCTGCGCGAATAAGAAATGGGTCCCTAGGGGCTGTGCCCAACAAGAAAAAATTCTGAAATTTTCAAGTGTCGGGGGAGCGAGTTAGTAAAATACTTTGTAAAATGTGCACGTTTTTTCTTCTTCTGCTGCTATTTTTCATGATATAATTCTTCGTCTTGTTGTCCGCTGTTTTGCATTCATACTTAAACCCACGTCTCGCAGTTATGCCTGTATAAACGCAAATGAACTGAGTAGTGGCTTTATGTGAAAATAGTCTTAGTTGTGCGTGAGGACAGCTTAGCAATATGTGTGAAATTCGTCATGGCGTTTACGTGATAACAAAACTGTTGCACGTGACAAGTGACAGCAGTTCGTGACTTTGACAGTGATAATGGTACGACCGTTATTTTTAAATCCTGGGTAGCTTGCATGAGCGTTCTTATCTCAGTTCATTCGATAACTCCAACAAAAGTACTGGCAGCGCTCAAACATAGCCGTATGCAGAAGCCTTGGAGGATCTGCCAAGTTCCTTTCTTTCGGCCCTCTCTTTGCTACGTGTTTGGGTACGGTAAGCTCCCTTGGGCACAGGCGTCTGCATACGGCTATGTTTGAGCGCTGCCAGTACCTTTGTTGGAGTTATCTTTCGATAATTTAAGTGGTCGGTCCTCATTTGTTCTTTATTAATTCCTGTTCATTCGTAAAGGTGCACATAAACTACACAGGGCAAATGGGCTTATGACCGAAATAGCAGCTACGAACGCTCATGCAAGCCAGCACGGGGCTGTTGGTTGTGAGCTTTTCACATGCTCGTCTTGTCCTGTTCCCCTTCTTCAACATTGTAACTTTTCAAATCACAGTCGTCCCCTAGCTTTTCTCAGGTGAAAAGCACGTTTGCCGAAGTGTACGCATCTCTTCACCAGCAAAAGTGGTGTTGGTTAAATTTTCTAGCCAAATTAAAAGACAATTTTTGTGAAAAATCAAATTAGCATGTTTGTGCATCATTATAACCAGTGATAGAGATAAACGAACTTTAAAAAGACGAGGGTGTCTGTTAAGTGGTATGGCGTGGTGAAGACACAGGAGTTTAGGGACTTTGGGATTGGCAGTGTGGACAATATAAGACGATGGGGAACTAATCGTGATGTTTATCGTAAGATATTAGTGATAATTGTAAATATGAACCTTGTGAGATTTTTGTTCGTAGTGCTTTGATTCGAACGCAGTTGTTACGACATTAAAAAATAAATCTACAAACTAGCATCAAAGTAAATGCATTGCATTTTGGTTTCTTGGTATAGACTGAATGGGAAAAATATCCCACCAACCTGTGCAACCTGCGTGCAGCTTTCTTTCACTGTGTGTGTGTGTGTGTGCACGAGCCTGCGTGCGTGTGTGCACGAGCCTGCGTTCGTGTGTGCACGAGCCTGCGTGCGTGCGTGCGTATGTGTGAGAGAGAGAAGGATATGGATGGATGAATGGATAGATGCTCACAGCGATGAGAGCTGGAAGAAGGACAAATCAAAGCAATTTCCCCCTTCACCCCATGTGTGTGAGCGCGCGCGAGCCCCCGCGATAGCACATACGGTTGTTGTAGAAACCCTTAGTTTATTCCTTTTGTGCATAGAAGATCCATCTGATTCCTTAATGTTTAAATAGCTCCCTGGCAAGTGACGCGGGCCAAGCATTTTGCAAGCGACACGTTTCTGCAAGAAGATCCTGTCAAAATCGCCTTCTGAAAGTCGCGGAGGTTTGCGTACTCACGCCTAGCAGGTGGGTGACAAGGTATACCAACCATCTGAAGGTGCCACAGAATGGAGACAGCACAAAGACTCGCCGAGTTGGAGGGGGGAGGGGAAGTGCAACATCCGGGGATTTGGTCGCTGTCGCGCCGACGACTTGAATGACACGTCTGTTGTAGATGTGGAGCTGTCTCTGCGTGCGGCTGGCCCTTGCTGCAAGAGGAGGGTAGAGTGCGCAAGAGACCAGGCGTGAGGTGGATGTGAGGGTGCCAGTCACCCGAGCTGTGTGTGTACTGAGCGTGACGTGCCCGAGACGGTCACACAGTGCGATGACGTTGTCCCTCCTATCGACTGACCTTCTGACACGGATCCTGGTGCTCAGGATTTAAGATTTGCCTGTCCCACCTCCCTCTTCAACGTCTTTGTCGTGAGTCATTCCGTTTGCATATCGAAGGTGCTGAAGCACAGAGACTTGACGCTGGTAGGTCCCAGACATTAAACCCGGTGCGTCTGATGTCAAGCTTTGATCCCCTCAGGGTCAGAGATCATACACTTGGTAGTTTTACTCGGAAAAGTACATCACAGGTCTTATGGAAGAGACCACCATCAAATCTTTTGACACGCACAAGAAAACCAAAGCCAAAAGCACTCGAAACACAGCTGACGTGAGAATTATTACCATCTAGAGAAAAAAGTTTATTAAAATGAGAGCAAGCGAGAACTTGAGAACTTTGAACTTTATTGATTCCACCTTGTTAGGTCACATCATGGGGGTGGTAAGCGAGAGGGAGCGTGGGCGCTGGGACGGAGTTGCAAGCTCCACCATCCCTTATGCGTGTTTAACACCTTTTCTCCTCGTTACCTGCTGTGTGCAGAAATGGAAAGCTGCTCACCTATTCTGTCACGTGGCAGTTTCCACTGACTCCGACCTCATACCGCAGGCGGTTGCAGATCGCACCCGGTCGCCGTGTATCGACACCGGTGCTCATCAATTATTTGCTATAGGTGCCAGCTGTAATTACTTTCCGTGCATGCGTTCGTGTGCGCGCACGCACGTGCGTATGTTTGGTTGTATTAATATAAATTAATCATGTACAAACGTATGGGTGAACAGGTAGATACACATAGGGTTTCATATAATCATTTCAGGTTTACATTTCCACAAAACTATGCACACCTGCATGCTGAAGACACCTGTCTCCATAAGTGAGAAACCGTTAAACTATTATACACCTCCGTTCTTTCTTGTCCGTTCTACTATTTTCTTATTTTATATATTAAAGTAAGCATTTGCATTGGGTGCGTCATCTCCACCATGAACTCCAAGCATTTATATTATTGCTACCACTACGCACTTCATCTGTCTACATGATGCGACCGTGACGCTATCATAATCGTTAAATCCTTGTGTGTGTGTGTGGCGTCGACTGCATCGCTCAGTACCTAGTCAGTCGGACATCGGAACACTGCAGAAGGCAGTAAGCACGTTGTTGAAATGTAGGATCCACTATACTGTAGGTAACGGGGGATAGGGGAGGGGATTTCCACGTGACTGATCTACGATATGTCGATGGTTCGGAACTATGCAGTAGTGGCCAAGGTCTTGTTTAGCCTTGTTTCGCGTGCGCTGTCAGTCATTGTGAGGGATTGACTTCCGGTGTCAATACAGGATGTCTGTTTACAAACAACTTATGTTCAAGCTGACAATGCACACACGCGCGCGCTCACACGGACGCACACCCACATACAGGTACACGTACACATGCACAAGCACACACATGCAGGCATGCAGACACGCAAGCACAAACGCACACACATGTGCATGCTCTGGAGAATGGATATGGCTTTGACCCTGCGTCCGCAGTATTTCTAGGGGTTGTTTGTTTGCGATCAGAAGTTTATTTTCAAGGTGCCGGCACACGAGATTTACGTACATTTCACCCGTGACCTACAAGGTCGCACGGGGGGTGGCGTGGCAGGTACAGCTTCCAACAGTCTTTGCCGTCCTGCTCTGTCTTCTACTGTGTAGCAGAGTTGTGATGTCAGGTGTTGTCCATACCTTGGTGTTGTCAAGCCAGCTTTTTCTTTGCCTTGCCTTGCAAGATTGTCTTAGCAAGTGTATTATGACGTGTTGTGTGGCCGAACTATGCCAGCTTCCTTTTCTTGATGGTGGGGATAAAAGGCTCTTGGGGACCAGCCATTCTGTACAGTTTGTTGCGGATATAGACTTTGGTTTTGTGCACAGTTCAAGAAATTCTGAGGGGCTTGCAGAAGCATTTGATTTGAAAGGCTTCGATCTTCTTTTCTAACCCAGCTGCCAACGTCCAACTTTCTCAGCCGTACAGCAGGATGGAGACGACTGGGGCTTTGTAGAGCTTGATATTGGTAGGGAATCTGATGTTGCTGTTTCTACATAACTTACAGAGATCTGAAAGCGCTACTGTGGCAATGGCTTTTCTGATCTTGGCTTCTGTAGTCGACCTTCCATCGCCAGTCAGGACAAAGCCATGATATTTGAAAGGTTCTACTTCTTTCAGTTTTTCTTGAATCATAGTGAGGTCTGCATGGGCAGCGCTTTTGCTGTTGACCTCCACTCTACTTTTCTAAGAGCTCACCTCACCTTCTACAAGCCAATCTGTCATTTCTTGCAGTTCTTGGCTGTTGCCACCCAGAAGGTCGATGTCATCAGCGAAACTCCGGTTGGAGATACCTCTTTCTCCTACTGAGATGGCACGTGTGTGTTCATGGAGGGTCTCACGCATCATCTTTTCGTGGAAGAGTTTGAAGAGGACTGGTGACAGCAAGCAGTCTTGTGACTGGGAAAAGGACCGGAGCTTCCTGGTTGTTCAGAGCTGCGCCACTATTGGATTTCTCACAGAGTGCTCCAAGGACGCGATAGGACTTATCTTACTGAGCGACTGCAGTACGGGACAAAGTCCTTCGTGGCATATTCTATTGAAAGCCTTCTTCGGCTCTACGAAATTGTGGAACAGGTCTTTCTGATGTTTTTCAGTAATGACTTGGCAGAGGGCCTTTGCGAATCAGCTGCAAGAAGAATGGCCTGAGACATGCGCAACGGAAAGTAAATTTTAAAAAAACTGAGGCCAGACAACTTTGAAGTTGCACGAGAAACTCTCACACCCTATTTCTCTTTTTCTCTCTCTTATTTTGGATAAGCCTTTCTTTGTGTTACAATTTTAGGTAGTATATTATATCAGGCTGAACTATCTTACTTAGTGGTTTATTCTTAAGAACAAACATATTTTTTTAAAGGAAAAGATTTACCATTTATCTCTTGCTCGTAAAATGTTGCTTTACCGGGAAAAGTGTCACTAGCATAACCTCATCAAGTGCGTCAGGTAGGTCCCACCTTAGATGCAGTAGCAGTTCGATGATAGGGCGTATTGATGGGGCCATGGTCTTCATCTTACAACCAAAGCAATTTCATGAATATTGAATGCACCTCCGCTCCCGAACTGCCCTCTCAAGTTTCTGCTTGTTGGCCAAAGAAGTCGCCAATGAAAGGGTCTTATGTTGTTTTGGAGTCTCATGGTCGAACTGGGGTGATCTGGTAATTGAATCTGTTCAGATCAAAAGTTTTCGGGGTTAACCACTTTTTCCAACTGAGATCTGTTTAACTTTACTACGTAGGCAATCACAAGCTAATACAAAGCTTCACTGCAGGGAGCACGAAAAGCTTTTTACATCACTTTAGATTACAGCCATTTCCGAGAAATGAATTTAGAATGTCATACTAATGATCAAGTCATGTGTGCAGTCAATATGTTCAAAAATATAAAGTTCCAGGCACTTCTCGTGGTGTATTTGAAAGATGTTAGTATAGAGCCATTCACGGCAGATAAACAGTTGGTAAAAATTGAAATATTTATGCAAGATTTATGATCTTTCTCGCTAAGTTGATGCCACTGCCAATGCAACGCTTATATTAAAACCAGTAGTTGTAAATCCGTACTTTGGGCAAGCTGAGAAAAAAATGTAGAGGCCTTTTATCCTTCCAGCCGACCATGAAAAAAAAACCCTGAACATTTCCACCAAACACTTCAACAGAAATATTGCCCACGAATCACGCCTCCTTCCAGAAATTCTTCCGCACAGCTTGAGGAAAAAAAGACCTAGATGCGTAAGGTGTTTATATCGTCACAATGTTATGTCGTCACTAAAGTTGCACTTGATTGGCTAAGGCCAAGTTGTATAAGATCCTTGGCTCCAGCCTCGTTTCCACAGCAGTCTCTCAGACTGGACATACAGTCGCGTTAGTAAGACGATTATTCGGGTACTGGCTGCGATCGTAAATTCTATCGTGAAACCAGGTACTAGGAGGCATTCCAGAATTTCGTCTGTTATAGAAGTCTTTACTCCGTCTAAGAATAAAGCAACCTGTCAGAGAAATGCAGTTTTTCAAGAATCATTGGTAAGACCACTTAAAGACAATCGAAAATTGCTTCTTTGATGGCACCGAAGATTTCTTGTTTCAAACTTGGAATACTTCTCTTGCTTCTTGCAGGTAAGGTGTTTAGTGCCACTATTGTGGTCATCGTATTCAACCACTATACATATTCAAAGATATTATACATTCACCTACACGGGAAATTTAGACTTGTTGAGATATACAGTTTGTGCATGTTCTTCGAAAGAATACAAAATATGAATAATTTTGTTTGGACGGTTAAGCAGTATAAAGTATGTTTATTTCTTTGACTTTCTCAAGAACAGGTCGGCAAAAACTTGAATTAGCTTGATTTTGTTTTGTTGTTCTCAGTTCCCAATCTGTATTTTTTTAGTCAGCTATAAGACACTCTGCTAATATAAAGGTGTCCGTGTCTGGATTCCTCACAGTGAAGGTGTCATGGTCCAATAAAGGTTCACGCTTATGGTCATTTTCTGCTGACTTCAGAGCACCTGAGATTTGTATGATGCATCGAATGACTTGCGTGTGTGACTGTATATGTATGAAGACGAGTACAAAAAAATATATATATGAATTTATTTGTTTATATCAGACTTGGAATCTGATATTTTGTAAACTGAAACGGCCCCTCACTCGTTTAAGCAGCACGGAAAAATTCGTAGAATAACGCTGAATTAATTATAAAAAACTACTGGTGGTAGTGTTTAATTCTTTTTATTACTCGGGGGCGCTAGGCCTTAGTGTATATATATATATGATTTTTTTCCCTCCCAGGCCTTACCGAAAGCAAAAATGTGACCCTGACCTACACGGAGGCAGGAAGCAGCTTGTTTAACCTCAACGCCTCGGTATCCGAATGTTACGCGTCCTTTGGTGCGTATCCGCACTGGTGCCTCGGCAACGTCACTTCCTGCTTGGCGAACGGCTTCTCCGTTGCCTTCTGGTTTAAACCTCAGCCTGCTAGCGTCACTGCCGATAATGTTACGATCATCACCAGCGGCGGGACGACGGCCAACAGCGAAGGCTTCTACGTCAAACGTAGTTGCGGCGATCAGTACGAGGTGGGGGTGGCGCAAGGGGCGAGGTTGTGGCGAAGAACCGTGCAGCTGCGGACCTTGAACTCCTGGGTACACCTGGCACTTGCATGGTCCGACAGGACAGGACTCAGGGTGGGCGTGGACGGCCTGTACGGGTTGGCGGTACCCGGCTACGAGAACCGCTTCTACGTTCCAGGTTCCGACCTGCGCGCCCTGCAGTTTGGGGTGGACAGCTACGGGGACCCTGTGACGCCGTGCAGCTTTGACATACAGCACGTGGATGTCGTTGATTCTGCAGATGCGACCCTCAGCATGGGTCAAGACCAAGGTACAGCAGCTGATTTGACGACTGGCAGTGTTCTTTCATTTTCTTGGTATTTGTCTTTGATTGGCAGTGTAAGAAAATGGCGCGGCCTGGGTATGAATGTTTCCTCAGCGAGCCAAACAAGTCTGAAGAGGAAGCAGTGACCAACCATTCATGCATCCATTTACACGCACATGCACACTAAAAAGTCATTTTTTTAACCCGGCGTATATGCGTCCTATTTCTTTGAACCTTGCCATGTGTATGCGGCGAGCTATAAGCCAGGTTTGATCTTTAAGAGAAGCTCTTTACAGGGTGTTTATATATATATATATAATTTGTACTGAATTTGTTTTACTCACACATATCAATACACTAACCTCTATAGCTGAAAACATCGCTGAGATCAATTAGTCATTTAAATTTGTTTTGGCTGCAGTCTGATTTGTTCAGAGTTTTATTACGGACAAAAAAAATGTAAAATGACTCAAAGAGAACTTTAAACAACAAGATACCTGTTATGAAAGAGAACTATGTGTCATTATCGGGATAAATCTGACGGACAGTCACCCCTTCTGTGAATCTGTCCATCTCTGTGTCGATCACGATTTTCAAGCAGCTTCTGGTTTGAATGCATTCCTGTGATATGGGATCTTTTTGATTTATCTTTCACGTATTTTATATGCTTCCAACAATTTACAGACCAAACGGCAGCAAAATTATTCAGTTTTCGTTTAGTGCAATCTTCATTTCGACAGTGCTCGTTAATACAGTTTGCTGCTCTACACTGTTAGTTGCCAATGGTAACGTGGTGTGTTTCTCTCGCTCGTTCTCTAATTCATTCTTTATGGCTCTTAAAACATGTAAACAAGCCAACCCATTTCCTCCTCACCCCCAAACAACATCTCTACCCATAATGTAATCACTAGAACTCCGTGTGTTTCGATTCCATTAAGCGTCCCCAAGAGACCTTTTTTTGTTGTTGGTGTGTGTGCTGTAAAAATCCACGCCATCTATAATAGGACTGTTTTTCCTGGAGGGAAAACATTACGTAAGAACGCATTGCCTTCTAATAAACGAATATGACATTTTAACTTGAGCTTAAACTATCTAGCTTCAGCCATCTAGGCGATCAGAAAAGATACCTGGAAAACAACGCAGCGAATTCCGGTGCTTGATGTTTTAGGCCAGTGTGGTATAATAATAGTGGCGTCGTGGCTTGCTCATAATGCTGACCGCGCGTCTGGCGGTCGGTGCGAGCGACACGCAACGTCCCGGCAGGGGAGACAATCAGCTCATGCAAAATGCATGATCAATCATGCCCAGCCTGCTTTGGTCTCAAATTAATCCCTAGCCCGTCACGGTTCCTGACTGTGAACTTGACGTCAGCAGGCTCGCGAAGTTGGTTGGCGGATGGTGGTGGTGGTGGGGGGGGGGGGGGTAGGGGAGGGGAGAGATGAGAATAGTTCAGAACGATATTGCTACAATCAAAGATTCGTCTGAGAACTTGGAAAGAGTTAAGCTAACAATATGACCAATGAATTTATTACCACAAGTAAACAAACTAACTCTTCCATTTCCCGATGGCATTACATTGTATTTTGAAATATTATAATCGTGTCTATTATTCTAAGAAGTATGTGGGAAGGTACATGGTGCACACACGCAAAGAGTGGAAATGTTTCAGTATTCTGTCTCCCTCTCTCGGTATTTGATTAGCGTTCTCCCAGAAACATTATTTCTCCAATAAAGTGTGACTGCCTCTGTGGTCTAGTGGCTCAGGCGTCGGGAGGTCGGTGGTTCGCATCCCGGCCGAGTCATACCTAAGACTCCAACATTGGCAATCTAGTAGCTGCTCTGCCAGACGCCTGGCACAACAGGGAACAGTACTAGGACTGGTTGGCCCGGTGTCAGTATAATGTGACTGGGTGGGGCTGAGGCCCGTGTTGCGCCATCAGTCCCACGTGTGGCGGCACGTAAACTTTGTCTAAGCAACACCGTCCTGATATGCACATAGTTTGCGGCTGGACGTTAAGCAACGAATACCTCCCCCCCCCCATTGGATCCACTGTGGCGCACAGGGTTAGCCGTAGTTGTCAACAGCTTTGGTCAACAGTCATTACATCCTTAAATGTCAGATGTCTGAGCGGCACGTAAGCCAACCAGTTAAAGTATCATACAACTGTAAAGCAAGTTAGCAACCCAAACAACTGACCAATCGACCGATCTCCACACGGCGCTCTGCTTTATTTCTATGCAGGAGTCTTGTATCCCTGATGTAATATAACAGCAGTATCTGTGTGTGAACCTGCAACAACTTCTCTCTTACTTTGATGATTATTTGTAGGGTTTGACAGGAATCTACTAGAAGGGTGCATTGCAGCCGCAGTCGTCACCGATCAGAATACAACAGATGTGGCTTTCCAGACTAACCCGACTCTCAGCTGCAGGCAACGTTGCTATGCCAGCGGGTACTATCTGGCCCTTCTGAGGGAGAACTCTACTTGCAGCTGCAACAGCAGTCTCGCCCTTTTTGATCTTCTGCTTCCCTCGTGCGTCGCCGGAAGCTGGAGGGTGTATCGAGTGCACCACGTGATCGCGACCTCCGACCTGACCTTGCGCGCGTGGAGTCAGGTGCTGACCGGGCGGGCCTACACGAAGCCTGGTGAAGACGTTGGTTTCTTTGCGACCTTCGACCTCAACGTCGACACGACCTTCAACTTCACCTTCGACGACGGCGTGACGCTGCTGACTTCCGTTCCTCCAGTGTACCACGCCTTCGCCGCGGCCGGCTCGCACCGGGTCAAGGTCACCGCTTCCCTGGGGGTCGTGCAGGTCAGCGTTTCTTTCAGCGTTGACATCCAGGACGTGGACGAGGGCAGAGCGCCCTCCCTGGTAGCCCTGATGTCATACCACGAGGCCACACCTAGAACGGCCATGCACACCATCACGGTGGTGGACGAACATCCCGTCAACTGCTCCTTCCGCATGGGGGACGGCACCAAAGAGAACCTTCCGCTGTTCAAAGACTTTGCCGCCACCCAGCGAACAAACTACACCTATGACGTATGCGGCCGCTTCTACGCCATCGTCGACTGTAGCAACGCCTACGGGATCACCTCGGACAACTACTTTTTTACGGCCCGTGACCTGGACACTTTTTCTTCCTATCTGAGTTATGACAGTAATTTTAGCGTCCCAGTAGCGGGAAGCGCTAACTTCCTAAAGGTTAGTATGCACGATTTCAGTATACGTTTGAATTTTCGAAGTACTATATTCAAGCCAGGAAGAATACGCTTTCTGGTCATCAAAGCTTTCTTGCAATTCGTATTCTACGGTTACCAGCATCCTATCCAGTTAAGCTAAACGGCTGTGTACATGTACACAACGGCTCCTGAATTGTATGCGTTGTTGATTCTCTGACGGTGATAAAAAGTAGGTGGCGCGTGGAGTGGAGGGAACCAGGGCTAGACCTGTTCTCGCCAAAATCGCTCTCGTTTCACCGAGGTATAATTCGGTTTTTGCCAGAGGCTTTGAGCAATTAAGTCAACGCCGTTGAAATGAAAACGCCACACTTTTATTTGAATAACTGACTGGTGAATATAGTTTATGTGGTACAAATAAATACACAAATACATAAATAGCAGCACTGAGATCGTTCCACATGCTATCAGAGTGTCAAGATGACGGTGAACGACATTGCTGTGGATCAGTACGTTGGGCAGAACTCTGTGACAGCCTCACCTTCGTCCTTCATTGCTGGCGTCGACAACATTGTAGATGTTAAGCTCAACGGCACATTCATCACTCGTCACGTAGTGCGATCGGAAAGACGACTTTCTCAGCCAACAGTTGTGGTGAGCAAAAAATGTTGAATTCGTTTCTTAGAAACTTAGTCTTTTCCATTTATCGTACTCTTCAACTTTTGAGGCAGGTGAGAAGAGCCCGTGCTAACATTTTGCTTGGGCAGGGTTGCACTGGGATTTTTATATCCTTTCCTCAGTTAAAACTGTACTAAAAAATAAAGGGTGAACAGGTTTTAATGAGGTGTTAACCGAAGAGTACACACAGACACCCATGCTATTCAGCACAAAGCTGGGTTTAGTGGGGGTTTCTAGTTCCATGAGGGGTCGTAAGGCCCCTCCACCCTGTAAATCTTATGCGCACCTTTACGTGTGGAGAGGAGATACAAAAGCCCTTGAAACTCCGTGAAAGTGGTCGATGTTCTCTCCCATTGTGCTAAAACCATAATACATCAGTTTGAGCCATTTACAAGCATTTACAGCCAGGTCTGAAATTCAATGTTCACTCGCACACACGATCTACAAATTATTTGCAAATTCGTGTTTGATTTTTTTTCTTGAATACTCAAAGACTTCGTACGAGATGTAATCAAGAATACCTTGGATTGCAGGTAGAGCCTGCGTATTCGGCCTGGTCGTTGACAGCAAACTTTTCGGTCACAGTTGCACCTTGTGACTATACCACTCTTTCTGTGGACTTTGGCCTCAACGAGCCACCTCTATTTTTCTTCATACAGGTAAGCTTACATTTGTTTTGCAGTTAATTACATTTACTTTTGACAACTACTTCACATTCATTCATTCATTCATTCATTCATTCATTCATTCATTCATTCATTCATTCATTCATTCATTCATTCATTCATTCACTTTGGGGCTATGCCACACGTGCTTTACACTTTGGCCTAAGTGACTCACCTGTCCTTTCCTCCATACAGGCAAGTCTGTACTTTTGCAATTAACTACTTGTACATATGTATATGTCCATGTTTCACAACCAGTTCACATTCATTCATTCGTCCATTCATCCATTGCAGGAGGCAACAGACAAAGTTGTGTACTGGCAGATAGTGAACTACACGTCTGTAGGCGCTTATCTTGTGAAAGCTGCGCTGTACAATGACGTCACAAAAACCTCAGACGACCTGTGGGTGTCAGTTGAAGTGCCCATAGAAAGGTTCACTGCTGCCACTGCTAATGTAACCTCACTGGCTGACCCCGTTGTGATCACACTGGACGTGAACAAAGGAACGTCCGCTCCTGACAGGGTAGTCTTCACGGTATGCTGTCTCTGAAACCTTTTGTTTAGGTAAATAATTCTATGAGATATGCGCACTTAAAAAGTTTCTCTGCTTTGAGACATACATACAGGTGCACAGACCTGTCTCAGTTCGCGTTTCTTCTCTAACGATTTAGCATTAAAGCAAGCACGTATTGTCCGCCGCTATCAGACCAACTGGCTGAAGATCTACCAGGCAGTGATGCTCACCACCCTTCTCTAAGCCATCGACACCTAGACTATCTACAGCAGACATGCCAAACAGCTCAACCATCTCCACTTGAACTGCGTTCGCACACTTCACATACGCTGGTGGGACAAAGTCCCAGACACGGAGAGGTCCGCGAACGAACTAACACCCACAGTCTTCACCGTCCAACAGATATCCCAAGCCAGATGGGCTGGCCATGTCGTCAGGATCTGACAGTCCACTACCAAACCAACTGCTGTGTGGCGAGCTGAGCCAGGACCGGCCGGGGCCGATCACTTGATTGGATGGATGGATGGATGGATGGATGGATGGATGGATGGATGGATGGATGGATGGATGGATGGATTGATTGATTGATTGATTGATTGATTGATTGATTGATTGATTGATTGATTGATTGATTGATTGATTGCAGGTGGATTACGGTGATGGTACGGAGCCCAGGACATATTTTCATACAAACAACGGCAACACATTTCAATCCGTGACACTAAGCTACAAGTACAGCGACTGGGGCATATACAACATCCTCGCCAATGTCTCTAACAACATTACCTCTCTTTCGCAGATTCTTGTTGTGCAGGTAAGAAACCCACAGATCTGCTGATTTCTCTTGCTGTAAATTCTTGGCCCTAGACGTTCAGGCGTGTTACGACTGGACAATTTATCTAGCCAGTGCGATACAGAAACCTTTCGTACCACAGACGCCAGTAACTGCAGAGCTTCTGCTGATGGTCGCATATCTGTCGGGCAGATATTCAGCAGAACGTTTTTTTTAAAAAAGTCAATTAGGAGAGCTAGGTTTTTGTTTTTTGTTTTTGTTTTTTTGTTTTGCAATCTTTCGTAAGCAAGCTATGACAGAGAGAGAGAGAGAGAGAGAGCTTGCGGGGTTTCAAACTTAATACCTTGGTGACCGAATCAGTTCATATTTGCCTAAGGATAAATTAGCACGACTTTGAATTTTCTTTTTACGTAACCACGTGAGCGAGATGATCATTGGCTTTGCTTTTCGTTACCAAACATGTTTATCCAATTTGAAATGTGAAGTAACAACAAATGATACAGCGTAGGTAAAATGTGTCACCAATGAACGGGTTAACATCACGGAAAAGCCTTGTGTGAAGGAACTTTACCTGTCTCAAAATGCGTCTCTTTGGATCTCTGTACACGTATTTTGTCATAGGTGGGAAAGAATATTACTTCTGTAGACATCACAACTAACATGGAGCGGGTGCCTTTGTCGAGCAACGTGACCTTCACCGTGACCTGCCCCACAGGGTCAGATGTTCTGTACACGCTGAACTTTGGCGACGGCACCACATTCAGCGTGAACGAGAACTATAAGCTCACCACAGGACCTAATTCAGTTGCGGAAGTGACGTCACCTAGCAGTGTCACTGTCAGCCATCTGGTGAGCCGCTTACATTAGTTGTAGCTCAAGTCTTGAAGCTCGAAAAGCAGATTTAAAAACAATTAGTTTGCGAATTATAATCTAATAACTGAAAATTAAAAAAATAAGAAAATTTTAGTCGTACTCGTGTAATTTATTTCAGGGTATTATGTTCACAGCTGAGATCGTCTTAAAATAAATGTATGAAGAATGAATCGTGTTGTTGAAATGATCATCTGTTTTACAGTACACTTCACCAGGATATTACCGCGTGAACGTCACTGCTCAGAACGCCTTCTCGCAGACGACAGCCACCCTGTGTCCGACAGTTGTGGTCGACAGCTCAGGTGTGACATCGGGCACGTGCGCCTCGCCTACCGTGACGCTGTCGGCACCGTACGACGGCACCAGCCTGCTGGCGCCGGCAGTGACCAGACGATCTGGCAATGTGACGATACAAGTGAAGGCTTCCGTCAACTGTCCGATAAATGTCACTACTGTCAACTACTCATGGAAGGTAAGCACTTGAACCCACCTGTCCTATTCCCAAATCTACCCTGGCTAGAGCTCGAAGGGGGTGGGGAACGATGAGATGATGTGGTCTGTAGCCCTTAGATGACATCCAACTGTTGTGTGGGAGAGATATTCCTCCCCTTTTTTCCGTCTTCTGAGTGTGTGTCCACGAGGTTTCCTAGGTAAAAGACTTTAGTCGTCTGTGGAACTGGTGAAGAGGAGACACACACACACACACACGCACGCACGCATTGCGGCAAGCGGCACATCGTGATGCTGTTAGCCACTAGTCCTGTTTGCTCCGAGAAGGCTGATATGACGTTCTGGGATCTCTTTTGTCTCGCGGAAGAGTCTGACCAGGCTACGGGGAAGACTAGAAGAAAGCAGTGCATCACAACACCCTTTGTTTTTCCTCCTCACGTCAGGCTTTCCTGGTGGGAAGGGACCCGAAGGGAAAGGTGACCGAGACGACTGTACAGGACGTGTGTCTCTTCAGGGAGTCCAACAACACCCTCTTTCTCCCCCCGCGGACTCTGCCGTTTGGCTTGTACAGACTAAGTGTGACAGTGTCCCCCACTGGCTTCGACCTAGTCACCTCCTACAAGGACGTGTTTCTGCAGGTGAGATTTCCACTTGACACATCCCTATGTGTGTCGGCATAGGTAATTTTTTTAGCAGCTCGAAGCTATGACACGTTTATCGTATCATGAAGGATTAAAATAAATAAGGGGTCAATGGACCTATTGAGTCAGGACTTTCACCTTAATAGTAGGAAATACCTTGTAGTTGTTAGGAAGAGTGTTGAGGCAAAAAAAGAGAGACAAGCTAAGTAGCATATAACGAGACTTTTATCATCAGTGAGGTACATTAATCAGAAGTTTCTTTTCATCTATGGAAGTTCTTACTGTTGACGGAGTCCTAAAAAGATCGCACTCAGTTCTCAAGACTGTCTACAGTGAGCAGAGGAAATCTTTCGGCAATGTCTCTGTAAAATGTCCAGTGTCACCTTCTAGTCCTTATCCTGTTCTTTTGCAGATTGTACAGTCTGAGCCCGTGTCCATAATCGATGGCGGAAATGTGAAGACAATCATGGCGTACGCCACTGCAATCATCGACATCTCGCAATCCAGCGATCCTGACCTTGACACCAACGTCAGGAAGGACCTAACGTTTTATCTCTTCTGTATGCCGGAGGCTTCTTTCAGGGTACTTTTACTCATTCAGTTCTCTTGGGGTTTTTTCTGTATCTGTTTTGTTTCCGCGTCGCAGATTTATAAATGACACTTCTTAATTATCGGCGATATTTGGACGCCGAAATGTTCACATACGACACATTTTCTTTGGGGATATTAGAGGTTTGTGTGAGGAAGACTGAAGTTTTGTACTTCGTTATCCTTTAGAAAGCATTCAGTTATTTGCGCGATCTTGCTGCATACACTTCAGTTCAATTATCATTACAGGTTACATAAATGCTTTTCACCGAATCCGTCTTTAGATATCGTTAGGGATTAAACAATTTCGAAGTCCCTTAACTAAAGTTAGGCTGCAAAATGAAATATAAAAAAGGGTATTGGTTGGTTGGTTGGTTGGTTGGTTGGATGGTTGGTTGGTTGGTTGGTTGCTTGCTTGCTTGCTTGCTTGCTTGCTTGCTTGCTTGGTTGGTTGGTTGGTTGGTTGGTTGGTTGGTTGGTTGGTTGGTTGGTTGGTTGGTTGGTTGGTTGGTTGGTTGGTTGGTTGGAGATGCAAATGAAAACAAAACTGAACAGCGATAAATTATGCACAAGGATTCACATTTAATTATTTGGTGTTATATCTCGCCTGAAATCGCACGTCACGACGGGAGAGAGCGACTTGAGGCCGCCCCTCATGCTAGCTGTGACGTGTCGCAGGGTGTCGCAAACCTGACGCTGGAGGCCATTACTTCAGCGTCCCGTCTCCTTGGCAACCGGACCGTCTTCCGCACCACGACGATGAACGAGCTTTGGCTGTTCGAGTACCAGCCCTGCTTCGACGACATTGAGCAGCTCATGACTGACCTGACTGTGTACAACGGCAAGGTACTCTTCCTGGTTTTCTGCCTGAACTTTGACCTGCAGCATCTGGCCTCTCCTCCCTTTCCCCCGATTCCACCTCTCCAAGGGTTGCAAAAATGCCGCGTCTCCTCTGCACCACATAAAAGTATTCAAATGTTCCACTGAGCCAACAGGCCTTTGGGTGTTGTTATGTAAGGTAACAGGGATATGGGCGCTAATGCAGCATGTCCCGACAGCAGCCCCGCTGCCCCATGTGTGTATTTATGCACAGAAGAAACTTGCTTATCACCAAAGCATTAAGTTTCTGATGGCCGTTTTAGTTCATTGAAAGACTGCATCATTTCGATAACAATGTTGAGGATGTTAGTGAAGAACGTGTTGCTGTGTTCTGTTTGCTTCGGGAAAGTTAGTGTGAATCTCTTGAAGTTGCAGCACAGTGCTACTGAATAGGTGGACAAATAGCGAAACTCTAACTACTCTAACTTCTTTCGTGACTTGACTTGGATGAGTAATTACAGGTCCTTAATATGTCATGGAGGGATAACAGCCTCGAAGGTCTGCTTAATTCTTATTCTCCGTTTCTGTATTTTTCTGTATTTTTTCGTTTTCTTTCTTTCCTTCTTTCTTTTTCTTTCTTTCTCTCTTGCTTTCATTTTCTTTCCTCCCATTTCCTTCTTTCTTTTTTACTTGCTTTCTCTCTTGCTTGCTTACTTGTACCAATGACGATAGCTGTGTTTGACGTCGTCATTCTTACATAATCTCACATTACCTTAAACGGTTTTCCACAAAATAACTCCAAAACTGCAAAATCCTAAATTTTCTAGACATCGGTGAGGAGAAGGCGATGATGATGATGATGATGATGATGATGATGATGATGATGATGATGATGATGATGATGATGATGATGATGATGATGATGATGATGATGATGATGATGATGGCAGATCAGTTTCCCAGCCGCACGCTTCCTGACCCAGTACTACTCCTTCGCCATGGTGCTGTGGACAGAGAGGAACGGTCTGTCCAGCAAAACGTCGCAGATCGTGGAGGTACGCAAGACCAACACGACGCTGTCGGACCTCGGCTCCCTGCTGGACATCGCCCTCAACGCAGATCCCGACACCGCAATCAGACTCATTGGGGGCGCTGCTGCCGCTATTCTTGAAGCTGACGTCAGTACCACTGCTTGGGGGAGCTCTCCGACAGTCCGACTGCCTGAACACACGACCGACTGCTTGACCGACCGACCGACCGACCGACCGACCGACCGACCGACCGACCGACCGACCGACCGACCGACCGACCGACCGACCGACCGACCGACCGACCGACCGACCGACCGACCGACAATAGAAAATTATGATTTCTAACTTATATACATCCTACAAAAATATTAAAAAATACACCCTAGAGCTTTGCACTTGACTCATCAGGAGCTTTTAATTACCAAAATGTGCACAATCTTCTAATATATGCGTGAAAGGGAAGAATTCGGTTTTACTCTAGGCTGCTTTGCAATATCTTTTCTTTTTATTAGTTCCTTTAAATAAGTTTTAAAATTGTTTTGTTTTATTCAGTTGGTGAAATCAAAGAAAATTGATCGCATGTTTAGGAACCCTGTTTGTATTAAGATTTTAAAAAAATCTTTTAAATCCTACCTATGATAATGAAATATAGTTATAAATACATGATGCTCTTCTAAGACATACTTAGTAAAATGAAACATTTTCTCAATGCAGTCTTCATCAGCAGACGACCAGGAGCGATTAGCAAAGGTAAGTGAAAATGCAGGCCGCGGGTATTTATGAACGAAAATCATGAACCAGTTTTTCTTTAGAGACTAATCAATGAGATCAATGAAGCAGCCACATACACACCTGTCATACACATTTTAAAAAATTACTATTCACGTAAGATATCTTGGTACATGCATCTGCACACCGTATATTGCGCAGCATACTAAGGTAGTCTGTGGGAAAATTCTAATTTTCTGTCAGTCGGCAGAGGCTGTGGTCAGCACTCTAGGCTCTGTGGCCAAAAGAGTGGATAATGCCAACCAAGCCACCAAGTGTGCAAGTACCATAAAAACAATGACTAGCAACAAGGACATAGTCACGCAAGGATCCCGCGTACGTACCTTTTTTACAGTCAGAAAGAAAGAGAGAAATTGAAAAACAAAGGAGGAGAGGAAGACAGAAAGAGAAAGATAGTCGGGACAATATGGAAGACTGAAAGAAAAGGGAAGAATGAGAGATAAAAAAAGATAAAACAGAAAGGAAGGAAGGAAGGAAGGAAGGAAGGAAGGAAAACAAAAGAAAAGAGAAAAAAGACAGGAAGACTAGAACCAAGCAACCTACAAAAATGTCTTGGCGATTAGTGTGTTTCTAGTAAAAACCCAATCCCGTGGGTCGAAATAAAGTGCACGGGTTTTGGTCTTGAAGACTGCCCATTATAGGAAGACCCTTTTGTGTGAGGACAGTGGTGGAGCGCTCCTGTCAGACTCTCCGATGTTCTTGTGCTAGGCTTCCGCTGCCGGCGCCTTCCTGTCTCTTACAAACGCCACAAGCAGTATGGAGGACGCCACAGTGGAAGATGCGTCCTCTCTTGCCGCAGGTAACTATTGCCAACTGGTACATGTAGCTCTGTGACAGCAAGGGGCGTGGTTGTAATGTTGCGTGACTGTTGAGGTGGCTTGTACGGTTTCGTGTGGTTCGATTCTGTTCGATAGTGTACATGGTTAATTATGGATTGGATTATCCTCAAAAACTCTACAGTCGTGACTTATAAGAGGCTACACGACCTTGTCTGGTTCCAGAAAATGCTTATATGACATTTCCAATATTTATTTGTCTTTTTTCTTTTTTAAATTCTTCCAGCACATGGGGAAATTTTGGTCTCGCTGACTCACATGGGAACTAGAGTCATTTGGGAACTATTTTGAGTATGTTCGGGTTTAACATTCACAGGAGTATTTAGCAAAGTTGCGTTACCACCTTTCATAACTGCTTCATTAAAAAAATTGCCAGAGGTCGGTCTTGACACTTATTTACTGACATTCAACGAGGTCCTCAAATATCCTTGAATATCCATTCATTGGCAGAATCTATGGGAAGTCCTGTCCATTTCCTTGGACATTCTTTTTATTATCAGAATCTATATGGGACCCTGTGGATATCCTTTGACATTCCCATTGTTAAGAAGTATCTATGGCAGATCCTGGCGATGCGGATGACCTTTTTATTTTCGCAGAAACTCTGGGAGGCTTGGCCAATATTTTCCCGGCTTCGGTGAGCGAGACAAAGTTATCTCCCAGGCAGCCTGACTCGGCGGTAGCGTCCCCTGAGTCCACCACGGTGGCAGAGATACTGGCCGCCCGAAATGTTTCGCTCGACAATCCCACCACCACGCCCTTCGCCACCGCCACCACGCCCAAGTCTGGCACCTCCACGACAACCACCACCAAGGTGACAACAACTCCATCGACATCGCCGACGACCACCAGCAGGATCACGCTGACCATTTCGCCAGCCGACAGCGTCGGATCGTTCGTCTTCAACGGCAGCAGCTACATCATCAGCGGCATCACCGTGACCACGCTGGCGGTCTCCAGCGCCACCACACCACCGCCGATGACAACAATCAGCACAACCACCATGACAGCCGCGGCCGTGGTCACAGTGGATCCTTCCGTCAGTGACTGGATGCTTGAGCCCAGAACGGAAGATGAGTCCCCTTACGAGGCTGCGGCTAGCAGGCTGAGACAACTCCCACAGAACCCGACCTACGACGAACTCTTCAGCTACATTTTCGACGATTGTCTTCTTTTCCGCAAGGTTATCCCCCCTTCTCATTATTTGCGTATTTCTTCGGTTTTGTGTTGTGCGTGCGTGCGTGCATGGTGAGGGAAGGGAGGGGCGAAGGGGGGAAATAGTTCAACAACTAGTTTCCGCTGGATCGCAATTGTTTCAGGTTATGAAGGAGGACGGTGTGCAGGACAACCTTCCTTGCATGACTTCCGCCGACATCAACTTGATGAAGTGTGACGGTCAGACATCCCTTCAGGACCGCGTGTTCGAGATGATAACGTATCTAGAACACCCTGACGACATCTATGAGGTTTACATCAAACCCCTTAACATCGAGAGACAAAGTCGCGACGAACTTCGCAGACAGACAGTGAGTGGCGGGAATCTAGACTGAAATCGTCAAATACCTTTCCGCGGAAGTGGAAACTCCCAAGTTTCCGGGATTCGATTTTGCTTGCATAAATAACATCGTCGTGGTCATTGCAATGTTGTTGTTGTTGTTCCCCATCGTATATTCATTGCACCATTCTGCTCCAGTGCAGCGTCTGTTTACATCTGTACAGGACATCTGTTTACATCTATACAGGACATCTGTTTACATCTTTATAGGACATCTGTATACATCTGTACATGACATTTTTTTTTACATATGTACAGGACGCCAGAGTAGCTGGAGCAGGCAACACAGCGCTGACCTTTGTCGCTAACACCGTAGGAAGCAAGACTGATGACAACACAGAACGCGCTTTTGAAACACAACGGTTCGCCATGAAGCTACAAAAAGTGAACGTTGCTGAGATCTCTAACAGCACCAATTCTTCGGGCAAGTCTACCAACGGCATGCGCAGACCAACGTAAAATGTTTTAGCGAACTCCGCACATTTTTAGGACACCTGAGGCGAATATGCAGCAGTTCTTGATCTCTCTGTCCAAGGGAATAAATGACGGAAATGAAGAAAGAAAGAAAAGCACGGAGAGAGAGAGAGAGAGGAGACAAAGAAAGGGAAATGAAATAGAGGGAATAATTAAAAATACATGATAAGGACCTCAAAAAGATAAATTTTGCCAGTAAGAATGAAGGGGTTTCAGATCTCTAAAGGTAATCATTATAATGTGATTTGGTCTACAGGAGTTAACGACAGCAGCAAGAAACAGTCTATGGCCACAGCAGTAGGATCGTTCAGCATGCCCACGAACGTCCTGGCAGGTGCCGCAGACTGCCCGGGTCTGAACACCATGGTAGGAAGGCTGGCGTGTGCCCTTGAGATCTGTATACCTAGAGCGGCTTTTTGTGGCAGTTAGATGGCTTTCTGTACGGAAGTTCGCTAGCTTCTGCAGCACCTACTCACAATCCACGGATTTGGGAATGTAATTCGTGGGTTTTTTTTCAACAACGAGAAGGATCAGATTCTTTCTTTCTTACTTAGGAAAAGAACTTGACAGAATACATACCATCGTCCTTTCTGTAATATTGTTGCTGCTTTCTTTCGCTGGCAGTTTCTAGGCGACTCCGATAACCCGTATACGTTCTCAGAACAACAGTCAAGCGTGGGAAAGGGAGTGATGTCCCTTGCTTACAGCTGCGGCGACCAGAAGGTGGAGGTACAGGACACATCCGAGCCCGTCGAGCTGTGGATGGAACGTAAGTTGTGTCTGCAAACAGCCTCACTCTGTCCTTTCAATAGCACCCCTGGACAATCGCACGTAACTCCTTGCCTTCATAAAACTGCCCGTAGGTCCCGTTCATGAGTGGTTAAGGATTTATTTCCTGGAGTTAAGCATTGTGCAAACTCCATTCAACCATACTGTCTTTGCACTGGCCATCTTACTGCAGCTGTCAGTCTTGAGGTTGTTTCAGTGAATAGCTTAGTAACAGGACCCATTCCCACCCCCATAGTGCGAAATCACCTCGAGGTTGAAGCACTGTCCCTCTAAAAGTTCTCCCCTACCTGCGACTGACTTGGGTCGCCTATAGGCCCCACCCAAGGTGTGAAACGAATGAGCAGTTTGACGAATGGAATCCAGATACTTACGTTCATTCAACAGGCCGGACCTACTTAATACAGAATAACAACAAGCAATTTTTTCTTGATAGAACATGGCCTTTGATGCTTGCGATCTAGTGTCTGTTGTCATTTCTGTTGTCTAATAGTTACACAGTGTTTGTACGAGGACGCCGATAGGATTTTTAAAAAAAACTTCTACCTTTACTTGGGATCAGCCTCTATGCGGAAAGCGAATAACAGATGAATAGTTATCCGAGACATATTTCGTGGAATGGCTGCTTAAACATCACAAAGCCAACCGCACGTCACAACTTCACTCACCTAATAGGCTGGAGTCTCCATTGTTGATGAGAAAATAAACTATTTTGTCATGTTCCGACTTGCTGCTGATTCTTTCAACTGTTTGACAAGGGTCTTCCCCCTCCCAGTGGCGTTCTGTAAGTGCTGTTCACATTGTTGCATTGTTGCTATCACCACCCAAGACAAATATAAATGGCACGGACGATGTCTCGCAGGCGATGCCACCAAGTATCAGCCCGGTCTGTTCATCTTGCTGACGGATGTGTCCAATAAAAATGCGCAGTTCAACTACCACCCCCTCAACCTCACCGATTACAACTCATCTATTCAGGTAGGGCAGCAAGCTTTACACTAAAAAAGAATCTACCCTTCTGATTTCTTTATGAGTAATCCTAAATGACACAAACGTTATATGCATTATTTATATATGCAGCGACATTTTTAAGTTAGGTAAAATTTTCAACGTTATGTTGAACAGCACAAGTTTCGTTTCCCTTTTAAGAATTTAGGATTCCTCGTAAAGAAATCAGAAGGGTAGACTGTGTAAAAGCAGGAAGTTAGTGATTTTTTATACTGTAATAAACGATCGAAAAAACATAACGACAAACTACCTCGGCCACGCAGGTGAGTGTTGTATGGCAAAAGGGTAGTCTCAAATGACTTTGAGAACGATCTCACTGCGAAAGATTATGCAGACAATGAGAGAAAATCGTAGCATCAGACGGAAGCAACGTAGTCTCCTGCCCATGTTGACCTGCAGAAAATGTTGAGCTCTTACCACAAAATGCCAGACCTGGGAGCCAGACATTACAGAACGGTTTACAAAAGCTTAGAAGAATCCCGCCGAGCCGTAACAAAGAAACGCTTTCAGGCGAAATGACACAAAACTTTCCTTGATGTTTAAGTCGCGGATGTTGTATTGCCGTTTGTTCTGGTTGCTAGATCGGGATCCTTCCTTTCTTCTTTCCTTCCCTCCCGATCCTTCCCCTCTTGCTTTCTTCTTCCTTGTGCTGTCTTGATATTCCAGGTGATAGTTCGTCCCCAAGGTGAGAACGAGGCGTTTGAGGTCTACGTCCAGTACGACAGTCACCCCAACACGACGTCCTATGATTTCAAGGACACCGTGCCCAAAGCAGACCTGTCGCACCTGTCCCACAAGGCCTCCCTGGATGCTCTGGCACCTGAGATCAAGGAAGAACTGCTGTACACTGTCACTGTCCCCACCAACCTGACGCGAGAGAACGGCACCTACTGGATCGGCATCAAGCTGCTGCGTGAGTCATGGCCTCAGATATTCTGTTACTGCGGCCATGTCGGGACGGCCATATTGTGGCGTCATTTGAGACACTGACGCCATGCAGCGATGTTCAGAATTTTATTCCAAGGCTTGATTATCCTTGGGGATTATTTCACGATTCCAGTTATGACATAGTAGTGCACAAGGCGTTTTTGCTTTTGGATTTTTAAAAAAATATATGGAATGTCTTTTTCTGATAAAAAGAAATTTGTAAAAATTAAAAAAGCGGCTCTTGTACTTCTAACACCTAATTACGATGTTTCACTGTTTATCATGATTCGTCCATTCAATAAACCGTGAGTCGTCACTCATCTGTCCCTGTATTTCGGAGCGGAATGACGAATATCAGTTTTGCGTTTGCTGACAGGGGGAACAGTGTCTATCGATGACAGTTTGTCCAATACATCGTACACCCTTATCAATCTGGTGTCCGGGTGTCGTTTCTGGGACGAGACGAACAACACCTGGTCCTCGGAGGGTTGTGAGGTAAATACAGCGAGACAGATGCCCGAGTGGAAGTTAGCAATGACGGAAATACGACCTTCATCTTCCTTCTTTCCTCGCCTCACTTTCATACACCACTGTTAACACTTATTAATTAGTGTTCCAGTAAGAATATATCTGAGGCACTTCTGTGTTTTCAGGTAGGCGAACTGACGTCACGTTGGAAAACTCAGTGCCTGTGCACCCATCTGACGTCATTCGGTTCTGACGCGGTGGTGCCCCCTAATACAATTGACTTCACCAACGTTTGGGCCAAGTTCAATAACCTTGGTGAAAACGCAGCTGTGTTTTCCACAATTATTGCTCTCATCGGGGTGTACGTTATCATGGTCGTATGGGCACGATATATGGACAAGAAAGATCTCATAAAGGTACGTATCGCCTGCAGTTCTGCGTGTGCCGCAAACTCGTGTAATCTTCACCTTTTGTCACACCATTCTGGATGCCAACTTTTTCGCTGAGAGAGAAAGTAGTCCTAGACGAACTGTTCTGGTTTTTATGCTCGGGTACACGTGCGCACGCACGCACGCATGCACACTCACACAGTATACTTGATAGATCCATCCGTCGTAATGCCTATGTCACAAATTAAAGTTAGATTACATGTAACTAACAAGAGCGGTAAATATCGTACAGGGAATTTCTCCTACCACCTCTACTCGATGAAACTAGCAAAAACCTGCGTCTGTTCAAAAGACTTGATACAATTTTAAATCCTGTTGCATAGTAATCGTAGTAGACGCTGGACTAGTTCTTTTCCCACCTTTTTTTAAATTCAACAAAACTGTAGTCGTGTGAGGCGGGATTAACGTTGACTTCTGCCTGCAGTGGGGCGCCATACCTCTAGAGGACAACCTGCCATCCGACAAGTACCACTACCAGCTGGCAGTGTACACGGGGATACGCAAGAACGCCGGCACCGACTCACTGGTGCGCTTCATCCTCTCCGGAGACGAGGCGGACACCGGGGTCCGTCGCCTGTACGACGGCAAACGAAAGGTACAGGACGACGATAACGACAAAGATGAAAAGACACGGGCAGCTCAGAGGCCACCACGGTGCTAGAGGGAAGGTTACATAATAAGGATGGACAGAAATAAGCAGGGTCATGTAAAACACGTCTTGACAAAAATATGTAATATGTACATATAGAGGGAGAGGGGAGATCTTTTAACACAAATACTCGCGCCCACACACACGCACGCACACTCAGACACAAGCACGCATGCATGCACATACACGGCTGCGCAATGCAGGTCCGGCGCTGCAGGCTGACGGGTGACCCCTATGGTGGGGTCCATGTCTGATTCTCAACAACCTCCCACCTTTGTTGGCAGCACCTGGCAAGAGGCAGCATCTTCAATTACATTCTCAGTGTGGAGGAATCGTTGGGAGCCCTCACCTTCATGCGCATCTGGCACGACAACAGCGGCAAGGGCAAAAGCAAGTCCTGGTACTTGGATCAGGTGCAGGTCACAGACTTGCAGACAGGCGAGAGGTCAGTCGTTTGGGGATCTCCGTAACCTTTCCTTTCTAATCGGGCTTGTCTTGGACACCACCAGACGCTTTATATATAGTTCTGGACCCGTACGTCAACGTTTATGTCAGATTTTTCGAGGACAGTTGTGTATCGTGGACCAGTGATAGCAAAGTAATTGCTAGTCCTGGCTATGCCCTTTAGGTAACATAGAACAATGTTTGTTTTTTTCTAATTCATCGAATATGAAGGTCTACACGATTGTCCGCATTGTTTTTCAACACTGCTCAACGATTAGCTTTATTAGTCTAGAAGCGCTAGGCTAACTTAGCACTCAACTTTAGCTCTAGGATAGATTTAGCCTTGACTTTTACATACAAGGCCTGACTGCAACAAATGTCTAATGCACTGTGGTCCTATTGTGTAAGGGCGCATGCCTCATTAACATCTGTTAAATACTCCAGACGTAATTCTCAACTTTTTTCAGTAATTACGTGTGCCTTCAGTGAACAGAAGCTGCGTGAGTGCATACAATTTATGTCCAACCAGTTACAAGCAGCATATCTTTACTTTATCTTCCCGCGCCCAACATCTGTGCTGTTTGTCGACTGCAAGTTGTGGTTTTTTCCTATGCTCTTCATTTCCCTGTAATAGCGTATCTCCTGTTTATTTCCTGCAGATAGTGAGATTTTCTTTGCTGTTTATTTACTGTAGATTTGCCAGTCAGTGATATTTTCTGTGCTTGTCATTTGCTGCACATTGCGGTATTTCATGTGCTGTATAATGCTCTGTAGGTGGTATTTCGACGTGTGCTGTTTATTTCCTGTACATAGCGGTATTTCGTATGTGTATATTTACCTGTAGGTGGTACTTCCTGTGTGATCGCTGGCTGGCGGTGGAAGAGGACGATGGGATGGTGGACAGGATCCTCCCCGTGGCGGGTATCAACGAGTTAATTGCCTTCAAGCACCTGTTCTCGTCGTCCGCACGCAAGAAGCTGGCCAACGACCACCTGTGGTTCTCTGTCTTCTCGCGTCCCACGCGCTCTAACTTCACGCGCGTGCAGCGTATCTCGTGCTGCATGTCGCTGCTTTTTCTGACCATGATCACCAACGCCATGTGGTTCAAGACCGAAAGCAACCAGGGGCAGACCACTGGCATCCGGATGGGACCCTTTCAGTTCACGCTGGGCCAGGTGAGTCGCTGGATCAGTGCGAAGCATGCGCAATACTAACAGTCTGCGATTCTTTGTCATTCCTTCCTTCCATCACCTTTATTTCTGTCACGAGTTGGGGTCTGGTGGGTCAAAGAGATTGCACCATAGATTCTAGGTGTGACCCGTCTACAACCCTCCGGCCTTAATTAAGTCCTTTATCCCCTGGTTCAAGCCGCCATCTAGCCGCTAACGTCATCCCAGGCCAGGTTAGGTCCCTATTCACACCTCTAGTCACCTTGCTGGCTCTAGGGCGAGGGGCAGGTGTTACATGTTGCTCAGGAAGGGATTAGTTAAGTAGGGGGAGGTGTGAGCTGCCGGGGGGGGAGGGGGGCCGGAGTGTGGCTATGTCCACTTAGGGGCTTGTTCTTGTAGATAGCACGGGGTATGGTTTCTGCTGTCTATATCCTGACTGGCTGATGTATGTAAGTATCTCGATGACCACGTGTAGGCCTATGTGAATACAAGAATGTACAAATGAAAGTTTAGAATATAAGGACTGGTTTAGAACGCCAAATCATCTAAGGGGCCTGGATAGCTCAGCTGGGAGAGCTGCGGACTAGCAGATGAAGGTTGCTGGTTCGAATCCTGGTGTGGCCAAGGGTTATTTCCTGGAGTTAAACATTGTGCAAAACTCCATTCGGCCATCTCCCCGCATTGGCCATCTTTTGCAGCTATCAGTCTGGTGGTTCTTTCAGTGCATAGTTTAGTAATAGAAACCCAACCCCGCCCCATTGTGCAAAATCACCGCGAGTTGGAAGCACTGTCCCTCTAAGTAACCACCGCCAAATCTCCGGGAGAAGATCTTTTGCCAAAATCCGCCTGCGGAAGACCGGCACATCTTTTGCCAAAACTCCTGCGAGAAGAATCTTCTGCCAAACCTGCTTCAGGAGATCTGCTGTGCAGAGACGTATGTGGCTTGTGGTGAAGTCTGCTGAAGGCTGATAGGTTCAGTCGTGCTGCAGAATCAAGGTGTCCTGTTCTACTAGACTTGTGTAGAGTCTAGTGTCAGAAGCACGCGTCTTGAGTAGACCAGTTGCCCAGAGCAAGGTACTCTTCGGGGGAGCTCGACTGTTCCTCCAAGACTGGTGTGTAACTCTTGCACGTGTTCCTATACTGTGGGAAATCTCTATGCTAACCGCAGAAGGTAAAGGTGGGAGATCGAGAGACCGCAGAGAGACAACCCTCAAAAGCAGAAGCAAAGATCCAGCTGCCTGCACTGAGGTCTAGGTGAGGGAGTTCAGAGGTCGGAGGTCGGCAGAGAAAACGTCGCACGGCGCGGTGGCTGTTTCGACATCAGTGAGAGCGCTTGCGTCTAACAGTAAGGTGTCTAGAGGCAAAGGACACGAAGAAGAGATCGGTTCTAGCACGGAGCCGCCAAGGGACTTTCTGACGTCAGTCTTCCAGGACAACAGAGAGGGGCGCCCCTTTATGAGAACAGATTTCTTTACGTGGTGAGAACTGTACAAACTACCAAGTGAAAGTGTTGTGTGTCCTACACGTGGTCATAGTGTGTGTGGGTATGTGTGTCTTCATTGTTATGATAGTGCAGCAAGTGGTTGCAGGAAACGCATGTTTGTTAACCAGAAAGAAAGCCGGGGAGTCATCTTCTGTCAATGAGCCGAGATTATTATTCATTCTGTTTATACTTGCTGTCTGTAAATAATGTTCTCTTTTTTTTCACTGTATTACGAAGTCTTGTTATTCCTTGTGTTGTGAGGAGATTGTAGGTGGATGGGGGCTCGTGCCACGGTGTGCTGAGAGATAATCATATAAAAGTCCTAAGTAATACAGTAATACACCGAACTGTGTGTTGTCTGCGCACTACAGACGCTAGTCCCTGCTGCGGTCGTAACAGTGAAAGCAAAATGCAATTTCTTCGTTATATACTGCAACCTGCATCTTCTATCAGCGCAAAGCAGGATAAACATTTAACCAAATTCTTATACCTTATAAAATATTTTTCTCGCGCGCTTTGTGAACACACTACACAGTCAGCAGAAGACAGACACTGACCCGTTTCCGATTTGCATATGGCTTCGTCTTACAGGTATTCATCAGTTTCATGAGCACCTTGATCGTCTTCCCCGTCAACTTCCTGCTGGTGCTCTTGTTTCGTCGCTGCCGTCCGCGCAAGAACACTGTGATGCAAGTCAATCAGTCGATGACACGAAGCAGCCAGAAGTACCGCTGGAAGAGTGTCAGCAGCGCCTCCACGTCCGCTCTGTGGAGCAAGCAGGTGAGGGCGCTCGTGTCGCTACGTCCGCTCTGTGGAGCAAGCAGGTGAGGGGGCTCGTGTCGCTACGTCCGCTCTGTGGAGCAAGCAGGTGAGGGCGCTCGTGTCGCTACGTCCGCTCTGTGGAGCAAGCAGGTGAGGGCGCTCGTGTCGCTACGTCCGCTCTGTGGAGCAAGCAGGTGAGGGCGCTCGTGTCGCCACGTCCGTACGGAGGTCAGAGTTCTGCGTTTGTGAGAAATGAGAACTTGGGAATCTCGTCCAATGTGTTCATTGTAGATCTCTTTAAAAAAGAAATTCCACACATAATCAGCTGAGAAACACGTTCTTAACCAGGCGAATATGCGTCTTATTTCGCCGAACTGGGCCAAGTGATACATTTTTCAGCTAAGAACATTTTAAACTCATTTTAGATCATTTAAGCTGCAAAATTATGACTTCCAATGTCTATGAGTACGACAGACATTTCAGTTTGTATCCGGTTTATGTCCGTGATATTTGAAGTTTTTGAATCAACCCCACGACAGCTATAGCTATTTCTAAGTAAGTGTTATTCTGCCCTTGCAGTCCAAGAAGTCTGGAATCCAGAAGTTCAAGGAGAGTTTGAGCGAGATTCTCAGCTTCCATCAGAAGAAGAGATACGAAGAGGACCCTCACGAGCTGGAGAACACAGAAGATCAGCGACTGGGACAGTACAATGTGGACAGGCGATCGAAACACAAGAAGCCCTGGAGTCTTCCACACTGGTGTGTCTACATCGCCTGGGCATGTGAGTGTAGCATTTGTGACACCCGGCCCAGTTTCCTGAAAACCACCTCAGCTATGCTGGTACTACTAGTATAGTAAGTTTGTCATGCAGACGATCTAAATTTTAGTCGGTTGGACACGGCATTGGTTGTTATGTTACTCGGACACAAAATACCAAGCCATCTATTGCTATGTTTTACAAGAAACTATTTGTTGTGAACGCATTTTTTGTGAAAACTCTTTGTAATATAAAAAAAAACCACGCTTGGATAATCTATACAGGTAACACTTTTTTTCGTCTGCTACACTGCTGGGGAAAAACTTACAGCCCGCGGGTGACGTCACGAGGAGGATCGGCAGATCAACCACTACTGTCTTTCCTCTGGCTGACGTCACGACCCGCGCAAATCTCGCAGTTATCTCATTCTGCAGAGGCAGCTGCTAGAACATGGGAACACACAGATTTATGTGCATTGTACAAAAGTAGACAGCTATACTAATATCTGTGTGATGACCTGATCCCAGAAGAATAGTGAGAAAGTAATCGCATCTGTGATAAATACGTGTACTTAAAAAGGATATGAGTGTTTTTGCTGTGACGTCCATGTGTCCTATAGTACAATTAAGTCAAACGTTCTATGTACTGTGCAAATTCTGTAGCCGTCCGTCGTCTTCACACAGTTACATGTATTTCGGTTAGTGTTTCATGCATGTCGTATCTCATTCGTCACTGACGGGCAAACTATATATATACGGCCTTTCGAGGCATTTTAACCGGCCCGCGGAGGGTTCTGAACCAAACACAAACAGTTCGTGAAGGGGTCTATGTTTTTTTTCAAATATTTCGCATTCTATGGTACAAATCTTGATATTTCATAGTCTCTGGCCAACGATGGCTATAGCTTCCAATCAGCAATAATATGGTTGGAAGTGATTATTACTGAACTAGATATATAAATAGGAAATATAATTCAACATTGTATGTCCATCTCACAAAAGAACCACATCCATCCCTGTCATACCTGGAGGTGTCTATCGTTTGGGAACAGGCCTAATGTATTATAAGCAAAAACTGACGTATGTATCATGTATAGCCTTTCTTCTGTTACTGCTGACTGTCAGTTGTTTTCTGACGCCAGTTTTTCTATGCAGTGTGTATCCTAAGTATCCTGACATCCGGGTTCTTTACGATCCTGTACTCCATGGAGTGGGGCGCTCAGAAGGCTAACGACTGGCTCGTCACCTTTGTTCTCTCTTTCTTCCAGTCTGTCATCGTTATACAGCCTGTCAAGGTAAGCGACGATTTGTCTCTCGCTCAAACGTTCGCGCCGATTTCGCAAACAATATCTATGTCCTGGCTATCATTTCATTTGCAGTGTGCTCAGCATTTTCTTTCGGACCATCTAAACCAGTGCAATGGCGCAGTTCAATTTAGCGTGTAATTTATAATGGATGCACCCTACACAGCCCTACAACGTGGACCTTTTCCAATATTACTCTAATTTTCAGATTGGCTTAGCCTTGGCCTTTGATCATCGTGATAGACTATTTAATGTTTCTTGTTACCTTGTATGGACAGTGTTCCCGATAATCGTGCGCATGTCCATATCAATACGTGCACGTGCGTGTGTGCGCGCGTGTGCGTGTGTGCGCGCGTGTGCGTGTGCGGGTGCGCGCGCGTGCTGCCCTGACAGGTGCTGCTGATGGTGGCGCTGATAGCCTGTATCCTCAAGAAGCCCGATCTGGATGAAGAGGCTGCCAGCGAAGACCTGGACAAAGTGTTGTCCCCTGAAGCCCTGTCGGCTGAAAAGGACCCAGTCAGTCTCTCTCGTGAGTTACAACCAACATCACAATGTATCTGCACTTTATACTCATACCTGTGGTTGGCATTTAGCTTACACAGACTTCCCACCTGTTTGAGATATTGGAAGAGAGAAGGATCCGGTCGGGGATGAGGGTAAAATGATATAAAAAAAATATACGAAGCCACGGTTTTGAAGACTGCGAGTATAAAGTGTCTCAACCGAGTGGGTGGCATTATTCGATGTAAATTTCTTTCCCACATGTCGTCCTTTGTAGAAGTTTCGCTTTGGCGAGGGGCCAGATGAGTCAAGGGAAAAGCTTATCTTTACCTTTCCTTTTGTCGTGCCTCCCTCGTGCCTGCCTCGTGCCTCCCTCGTGCCTCCAGACATTCAGATGGAGCGCACACTAGGTAGCAGCGAATACGCACCGCCTGACCCCGCGGTCCTGGCCGAACAGCGCGAGCAGCGCGTGAAGGAACTCAAGATGGAAGCCGTGCTGAAGGAGATCATCGTGTATTTCTTCTTCCTCCTCATCATCTTCTTCATCTCCTACCAGCAGCGCGACCAGGCTTCCTACGATTTGTACACCAACATTGCGAACATCTTCCTCGACGGCTATGATTCGGTGAGTGAGTTGGACGCCACCTGGCGAACGCTTCACGTGTGAGTGTGCGACTCAGGGTTTCTGCGCGTAGCAAAGCCCTCGCCTGTCGGACACGAGTGGGTGCTTCGGGTGCGGGTGTGCTAATGTTGTGTCTGCTGTCACAAGGTAAATGTGCGACCAGTCTTATATTGACCGTCACCTGACTCCTTCGCAAAACAAAATCAATCCGATGCGCTGTCATAATTTTAAAAAACAATAACAACAAAAAACTCGTACACATTCCGACCATGTCTTGTCGGGTTTTCTGGAAGCAAGCACGACAGTAATTTAACGGCATGCCGTGGGGTGGCCTATAGAGACAGCACGTGCTTGGTCCGCATTGATGTCCCAAGACGCTAACCTGGCGACTGTTTCCGCAGATCGCGACCGTGCCAGACTACTGGAACTGGCTGCAGACAGCCTTTCTGCCAGCCTTTTACGCCACCACCTACGCCAACGGCACGGATATCAAGTTTTGGCAGGATAAAGCCTGCATTGCTGACCTCGAGACCCGTCGTCTGGGCGTGGCTATGATTCGTCAGCACAGGATCAAGGAAAGTAAGACACCGGCTTTTTTGGTCTGAAAGAGAACGCAGACTGACAGATAACTCACATTACATTCTGTAAATGTTCATCAAGTTATTGAATTAACTTAATTGAATTGAAATAAACTTAAATTAATAAAATTAATGATGTATAATATTTTTATCGTCGTCGTCATCCTCCTTTGTGTTCCGGAGCATGAAGGGCCTGCATTGCGACTCTCCATTGTTGTCTTTCCTTGGCTGTACGCTCTGCCTTTTGCCAGGTAATCCCTTCAGATCTGAGTCTAGGGTCCTCCGATTATGAGAATTAATGATGACCGCTTTATTTGTACTGCATATTCGTGATAGGTTCTTGATTTTAAACATCCGCTAAAACTCCTGGAAGTGTGGGGGAGATAACTCTACTGGGACGAAGAACAGAAATCATCGTATGCTCTGACGTGCCCTGTGCAACGTTTGCTTCCGGCTACTGTCCGTCTTTTTTTCTAGATACCTGTCAGATCCAGGACATGATGAAAGGGCTCTTCAAGCACTGCCGCGATGCCTACAGCTGGACCGACGACGACACCAAGGACTATCTGCCGGGATGGACCGTGCCCACTGACGACCAGCGCGAGGCTCTCGAGGACGCGGAAGGGCCGTTCGTGTACCAGAGCTCTGTGAAGCTGAAGAACGCGCCATACTGGGGCACCCTGACCACCTACAAGGGCGGAGGCTATGTGCTGCTGACGAAGAGAGAGATGCGACGAACTCAGAAGGTAAAACCATCGCCGCGCGAAAGATTGCGTTGCCGCGAGGAAGAAACCCGCGCACATCGCGCACAGGCCTGCGCAGCGTGCTTGCATCCTACATGACGAGGGGCGTTAACTCTCTATCTTGTTGTGGGTGAGAGTGCCATCTTTTAATTTCTCAATTCTGTTGTCGTCTCAGGTGGTTCAGGAGGCGAAGGACAACAATTGGTTGGACCAGCGAACACGGGCGGTGTTTGTGGAGTTTACTGTTTACAACCCCAACATTAATCTCTTTGCTTCCGTGATCCTTCTGACGGAGTTTCTGACAACAGGTGGCGCCACGTCCAGGGCGGACATCAAGGCAAGCAGCGACGAGTGCAATGAAAAATGTTGACTGTTAATGTAGAGGTGCAGAAAAGTGCTGAGAACGTTTCGAGTAACAAAGTCCATCATGTTTAAATTAGCAAAGCTTTCCATCGTCTCTAAAAGGGACGCGTGTAAGCGTGAGTGGTGTGTATGTGCTGTTGCTATCGCAGCTGAAGTGAGTGAAACAGGCAGTCAGTAAGTGGCAAACACATCGCAGGCTATGTATAGTCCACAAACCTGAAAAGTGTCAAAACACCTTCACAGTGGGAATTGCAAGACAGAATTTTAAACAGCAACAAAACGTTTGATTCTCCTGAAACATATGAATCCCTCGTCACAATATCTGTCATTTCACTGCAGCGATACCGGTTCTGGAGATGGTATTGATGTCGTGGGTTTTTTTCCCTTCAGATCTTCCGGCTCCTCTCCTACATCGGCGGCTGGGGTCTGGTGGTGCTGATATTTGAAGTGACTTATGCCTGCTTCACACTGTACTTTTTCATTCGCTGTGTCCGCATGGTGAAGAAACAGCGTTTTGCATACTTCGTGAACTTCTGGAACATACTGGAATTCATTCTGCTCTGCTTTGCCGTCTCCTGCATCGTCCTGTACACCTTCAAGCACATACTGACTGACGTGGCCATGTCGGCACTCAAAGATCGCACTTCCGGTACTTTTCCACCGTTTATTACATTTTGTCCATCTCTCTTTCTGTTGGTCTATCAGAAAACGCAAACACAGTAGAGCAGAGAATACTGCAGACCACAACAGCGGGGTTGCCATAAGTAGAGTGGAGTAGGAGGGCTGGGTAATCATGAATAAAACAAAATGTCTGCGCTGTTGTGTGAGAACCAGATACTATCCTCCGAGGATAGTATCTAGTCAGGAGGATAGAGTCTAGTCAGGAGGATAGTGTCTAGTCAGAAGGATAGTGTCTAGTCAGAACCCAACTTGGCAAAGGCTAGGGCTGTGTTGCATAGTTATTCGTATTGCAGTTAACCCGTACTTACAGACGTATTCGTAAACACAGAGGGTGAACAAGACTTATGACCACTTTTACGACCCTGGCTAGCTGTGGTGGGCATTTGTATCTCCTTTTCGCCAACTCGGTTTTATTTGAAAAAAAGAAAACTTACCGACGGCATTAAGATCTTGACGAAGTCACGAAGAGCCCTCCATTAAGTCATGAATCTCTGGCCGCTGCCCACCGTTATCTGTAAGACTGTATTGTTGCAGATGGGTTTGTTAACTTCCAGTCAATAGCGCTGTATGACGAGACGTACGGCTATGTTATGAGCGCTGTGGTCTACATGGCTACCATCCAATTTCTCAAGCTCCTGCAGTTCAACAAGAAGATGGGGATGCTGGGAGATACAATCAGGCTGGCAACTAAGGACCTTAAGGTTAGTGCAAACGTTATCGAAAACGAAACGCTGGTGTTCTTTCTTTTGTGTCGTTTCACAAGAGTTTCTGAATAGAACCCAGGGGTGGCTTGCATGAGCGTTCGTATCTGCGCGTACGGTCAGCGAGTCTGAATTTCCCACCGACTTTGGGCACGCATGCGCAGACCACCTCTCATCCCAATTAACTTATTCTTGCGGACATATGCTTGAATTTATACCGCGCGTTATTGCCCTAAGTCGGTGGGTACTGCAAACTCGCGTCCGATCATAGTAGAGGTCCCAAGGCTCATTTTCCCTGTGTATTTTACGGGCACCTTTACGTATGAACAGGAGATACGAACTCTTAAGCAAGCCAGCACAGAGATCTAGTTTACCGGCTTCACCATGCCAGCCACAATGCCTGACGCCGATCACAAAAATCAGTCCGATTCTCCTATTTTCCAGGTTTTCTCCATCGCGTTCATGCTGTACTTCATGGCTTTCGTTATCACGGGGTACCTTCTGTTCGGCCAACTGTTGACCACCTACAACAGCATCATTGGATCGGCTGAGACCATGTTCGCGTTCGCGCTTGGCGCCTTCGACTTTCAGAGCATGTCAGACGCGCAACCAATCTTGGGCCCCATCTTCTTCTTTTTGTACATAATGGTGGTATACATCGGTCTCATGTCCATCTTCCTGACCATCATCGGAGAATCCTTCAGCCAGGTCAAGGATAACGTGGCTCTGCGCAGCAACGAGTACGAGATCGTGGACTTCATGTGGACACGCTTCAAGGGCCTCATGGGTTTCACGTAAAACACACGCAAAACACTTGTAAAACACAGGAGAAACGCACACAATACACATGCAAAGGACTCTTCCGGCATTCGCTCAGGCTGGAATTTTTTCTTCTTAAGACACAGACACCTCATGTCGTAGCATCCGTGGGTGTTTCCCTCACTATAACAACCTTGTGTGTGGTGTTTACGTTCGTTATTGAGTTGCACACAGTAGTGGATTGCTTTTAATCACGAGTCATTTGATTACGATAACACAACAAAACAATGTCTTTGAAGGTAACAGAATGCTAGCAAATAGCAGGAGCCCTTCAGCTGGCAGAACGAAAGGAATTTAAGGAAATTAGCATCGGCAAAAAAGTGTTAGATGATCCCAGCTCAGACTGTGTAGGCCTATCAGGCTTATGAAACAGATCAAAGGCCATGATTGGTTTCAACAACTACTTGACTGAATAGCGTCCATGTTGGCTACAGAAACTTTACGCTTGGTCATTATCAACGCTGAATAATACGCATCGATTTATTTAAGCGTAACAGGTTTTACTTCGTAGAATTCTCTTTACATTATTATTTCTAATTATTCATCTGATTTCTGAAAGCGCAATTTGATTTGAGTAATCTTCACTGCATAATGACATATAGCCCGCATATGCAATGGCTATGAAACCCATATATAATTGTTTAGATTTTCGTAGGCAAAGGAAGCTCACTTCTAACACCATTTAAACTTGCACTCTATAATTAATGGCTATAACTATTGCTCCTCAACCGGTACACGGTACATCAAGTTTAAAAAAAAAAAACGAAACAGTTACTTTTGCTCTTTGGACGTTGTTTTTTTTTTTTGGTTGTTGTCGTTTTCCTTCAGAGTGAAAGAAAGATGTTTTAACACAGAAAAGGTGTTGTCGGCTTATCGTTGATGCGGATGAAAAGCATAAAAGGAAACTTTACTGCTAATTGTCATCCAAAAAGATTATATTTTGAATTAAACTCAAACGCATTCAAAAATTCATGTTAGATTTTTTTAAACAAGGGAGTTTCCGATCCTTTGCAGCTACCACTACTGCTGAAAAATACATTTTGAATTTGTTAGAGGGACTGTTAGAGCACAGCAGCGGAGGATTTTTTCCAGCTAAAATTTTATAATAGAACAAACACGATCGAGGTTCATCGTGACTATAACCGTTGTCATTGTCAGCAATCATTTTGTTTCCATGCCTTTCATGAGCTCCGTCCAGACTGTACAGCAGCATACATGTATACTTGAAAAGCAGATGGTATATTTATGATTCTTTTTATCTGACGTTGTCACATAAGTTAACTCTACACGGTTGTTTACCTAAAATACACACCTGCCTGTGTTGACGATTGAGACTGATTAAATACAGTTTTATGAAGAGTAACTCAACTTGCTTCCTCTTTTCAATCGCGATGGTGATGGTGATGGTAATGTGCGCTGCATATATAGTTTTAATAACATGCAGATATTCGAATATTAAAACTCTTTGTGCTTTTTCTGAAGTCGATGCAGCGCGTTTAACTAGTTCCACGGACAGCTGTTTGCTGGAAGCACAGGCATCAGGGATGTAAATCGGCAAGCGAAATCACTTTTAATGCTTCAACTTTCTGCAGTTGCGAAACCTCGTTTGTTTTTCGGGGCAATCGATCAACATAATGCATGCATACTACGTGCGTTGTCCACAAGCAAAACAACAACAACATAAAAAAAAACTATAACTCCTTCCGCTCAAAAATAAATAAATAAATAAAACGGCTAAGTATACTTTCCGGAGTCCCTCGAATTCGCTTGTCGGATTTCCTCTTCTTACAGTGCAAAGTGCACCAGACAAATCTAACTTTTTCTTTGGCGGAATGAAGACAAAAATTAGTCACGTCTGGATCTCACCCCGGTAAATCATCCCTCTTGATCATCGTGCGTGGCCGCAAAATACATTAAAATACAAACGATCTTACTGCCGCGTTGTTGACTCGCTACTGTTTTTAGTGTTTTTATGGATTGGATCTTTCTTTTAAAATTATCCCTTCCCCTCTCGACCAAGCTAATATATATCCAAGAAGAAAACTGGTATTTTAAAAAACTACTGAGGAAAATTTTTAAAAAAAGGGGGGCTTCATTTTGAAACAGAACGTCAGTCTTCGTTGTCAGAAGCACATAACCAACAGCCGCAGACGTTACATTTCAGACAACACAAACTTTGTGTTGTCCTAAGCTTTTTCAGAGACCCAGACATCAGCGGGGAGAGAAAGAACTCGAACTCACAGACACAAACTGACACACAGACGCTGACACAAAGGGGGAGAGAGAGAGGCAGAGAATAAGGTCTGATATAGTCGAACGAGTTCTCTTCCTTTATGCCCTTATGCGCTAGTGTACGCGCGAGATTTTAAAATGGCGTCAACAGTTCG
This sequence comes from Lanistes nyassanus, assembly GCA_004794575.1. Taxonomy (NCBI): domain Eukaryota; kingdom Metazoa; phylum Mollusca; class Gastropoda; order Architaenioglossa; family Ampullariidae; genus Lanistes; species Lanistes nyassanus. The sequence goes on along the minus strand of SMGT01003589.1, from coordinate 124,991 downwards.
GCAGGCTATAACTTTGAAGGGATCATCGGAAATCGTCTCGGAATTCTTTCGTGAGTACTCTAAATTGTTAGTTTGTAACTATGTACTTATTTCTTTTAAGCGAGAAACATGGGAATCTAAGTTCATGCTTTAATAACATACATTAAGAATTTTTCAAGTAACTCATATATGAACACTAATTTAATATTAAAATTAAATACTTAATACTAATATTAATAATAGTAAATACTAAAGTAGGTATGAATTTCGGGATTGTTATAAATGTTTGTAGCGTACTATATCTGCATTTGTAACTTAGGGCCTATATATAGCCTATAGGTGCATAATATTAATAAGGCGACCAGAACATTATTGTTTAAAATGTAATATAATTCATCTAGGGCTAATTAGCTGTGCCGTGTGCGCCTTGGCGGATTTAATGTCTGATATTAACGTCATAACATATATTATGGAATTTTCTTGTACTGGACCCTCCCCCCCTCCTCAACCTACCTTTCTACAGATAACATAAAACATGCTAAGTTACTCTAGCTTAAAAAGTGTCCTCATGTGTCACGATCGCATAATGAGTGACTTTCTTCCATAACTAGTCTCGTCGAGTTTAGTCGGAATGGTCAGTGTGAGTGTAGCATATCTCATTCATTATCTGATTCAAATCACATGTAGCTAGTAACCGACTGGTAGTGGTACTTGCTTTAACAGGCACAGTGTATAATATGACATTCGATGAGTAATTAATATTATAATAAGTTAATACACTATATTATAAACATAGTGAAAATATAATTACTCTGTACTTACATACCCAAGAACAATTTGGCATTACTTTTCTGTTTTGTATTTAAGATGAGGATACATTTACTGATTTAGACATACACGATCTTACCACAATGCATTCATTTGGCTCCATGTCTTCTTTTTAAAAAATGTTATCTCACATCCATTGAAAATATATGCAAACATATGACACGAGCAGATGAGTAAAAGTAAGTCTAAATGCTGAAAAAATGTATAAATAGATTTTTAAAGTTTTTTTATGCATTATTCTCAAATATCAAATCGATTAATACTGCCAAGTGCTGTGTAGTGAGTGGTAGCACATTTGTGAACAAATGAAACAATTGGGAATGAAAAGTAATGCCCATCATAATATTTAAGACCAGTAGGATTTGGATTTATTTTCCAGCTATGTATATGCAATTTGAACTGCATGTAATTCATTGTTATTTTAAAATACAGACTATGGAATCAACAGCATCCTTTATCAGCGGGGTATTTACCCACCAGAGACCTTCACACGTGAACAGCAGTATGGGCTTACACTTCTTGTTACAACTAATGAAGACCTGCAGAAGTATCTGAAAGAAGTTATTGGACAAGTTCGAGGTTTGTTTGCAGTTTAGTTTTATTGTGGCAGTGCAGGGTCATAATAAATGTCAGTGTCATGAGTTTATAAAGAAATCTTTCAGCTACTGAACTAGGTTCCTGAATTGGCTCTTTTTATTTATTAGTTTGAATAGTTAAGTTTACTGCAGTTATATACAGTTATTAAATACACTGTTGTTTACTACATATATTTCCTGATTACTACAATATGATGTACTAGGTTTTATGTATCTATTTGTTCTATTGTAATGCTCTTGTCACTGCTTTTAAATTTAATACTGTACTTTGGTTAGTTCTTCAGTATGTTGTAGATGTATTAATGTCCCAGCTGATGCATAGCATACTCATGGCTTCACTTGTGTTTATGTTTTATTTTCAGCATGGCTGAATGAACTGATTGTTCAGAAATTGGTTCTTGTTATCAAACGTGTTGATAATAATGAAGTATTGGAGCGCTGGCAGTTTGATATTGAATGTGACAAGACAGCTGATGCCACCACGTAGGAGTTTTTAAAATTTCTGTTTTTTTATCCCGTAATGTAGGCTTGCCCCTGCATATTTTAAAAGTATTTCATTTAAGATTTTCTGTACTGCTGAATTTATCTTTCACCCTCACAGTCACACCCATTCTGTGTTTAAAATTAATAATTTGTTCCCCCAGGTCTTGTCCCACACCCCTTCAGTATTTTTGTGCTTAATTTCTCACCTTTCTTTTGGGCCTATTAGTATTACATTTATAATAAACAATTCATACAGAAATGATGTGTCACATGCTTCTGAAAAATTCATAACATTAACTTACATGCTGCTTTGTGCAGTTTGCCTAAACTAAAGAATTATTATTATGGCAGGAAAAGAGACAAAACTGAGAAGGAAGTGAAAGAAGAAATCAAGTCCATTATCCGTCAGATTACTGCAACTGTGACTTTTCTGCCACTTTTGGATGCTGTGTGTAAGTTGTAGACTGTTGATGCTATGATAGTGCATTCAGATTAGAAATGTTCATCTTTTCTACTTTTGATAAAAATTTACTACATGTAGTTTGTAGTTGGTACAATGTTGAATCACCAGAACAGGATAAATAATATATATCTCTTTACAAGATTCCCGAGCTTTTCTCGGATCATTCTTGCCTTCTAAGACATTCTTTATCTTACATTTCCTTCATATTGTGTGTCACCATTCAGTGGTATAATCACCAGTGTTCTTGTACTTAAGCATTTCTAGCTAATAATAAACTATATATAACTTGAGCTGTCTGAGGCCTATTGGTGTGACATGTACTGTAGGAATAACACATGCTTGTAACCAGTGCAGAGGCCTGTGGATCCTATGTGTACTGCACATTATTTCTGTGCATTTAGCACCTATTTATGCTTGTTATAGGGCTGATTGTTGGTGGTTTTCTTAGGCCATGGTTATTTCGCAAACATCTGGCATTGTCCTCTCCCATCCCATCCTCATCTTGAGACAGATTTCATGTGTGACATTAAAAATAAAGAGTCATGGGAACAACTCAAATTTCGTGGTGGTGGTGGTCTGTTTTCTTTCTGGTTAGGTGCCTTTGACATCTTGGTATACACAGACAAAGATGCTGAAGTTCCTTCTGCGTGGGGTGAATCTGGTCCCCACTTTGTCATCAATTCTGAAGAGGTGCGGCTTCGCTCTTTCTCCACCACCATTCACAAAGTTGATGCTATGGTTGCATTTAGGAAAACGGACTGAGTCAGTAAATACAGCCAACTGTGATTTTTAAGTTTATTTTGAACTGGTGAACTCAGCAGCTCTGTAAGAACAAGTGTCTGGTTCAAGAAGACCTGTTTTGCCGTGGCAGTAAGATTCTATGCATTAACAGAATAACATTGTATGTCACTATTGGTATTGAGTATTGTGTACCTGGGCATTGACTGTTGAGCAGTTAGCTGCACATGGATGTTTGGTTGAGATGTGAAGAGGATAGTTAATTTGTAAACTTTGCTTTTACTTCTATCTTTTTTTGCCAGGAGATCAAATTAATCTGCTTAGCATTTTTGTTTTATAAATATTCATATTTCACTGGGTAAAGTACATTTTTATGAGCATTCCTCCACTTGTACATTGTGGTAGAATTAATAATGGAAAGAACAAAAGAAATGTAATATTTGTAACTTGTTTATCTAATATATAGCCACTGAAAGAACCTCCTTTTTTTAAATGGTGTATTTGAATACAGAAGAGCTGTTGTACATAAAAATTAGAAAGGAATGTGAAAGAATGGGCTGTGAGGAAAATTTAGATTGTATTAAAATGTTGAGAGAATAATGATTGATTACAATTGAAGCTTCATGACTCCACACTTTTTCACAGTAGCCTGAACAATGAAGAAAAATGAACAAATGCTTCTAAGTTTCTGAGAAATTATTTCCAAGTCATTTTAAGTTGTTATAGATCTGCTAAACTGAGTCATTAACCTGCCAATTTTCTTATGAACTTTGCTTAGTATGCACTTTTATAGTTTTTGCTTTATTGGTCCTGCATGTCACCAGATAAGCTCAACAGATGTTCTCAGTTTTGTATTGAAATTTTTGTAATTGCTCTTTAGCACTACCAGAAACTTAGTAACTTTTTTTCCTTTCTCTGTAAATAAAAATGATTGAACTGTTACTATTTTTTGCTACTATAAATGTCAAATTACTGTCTGAATTCATGTGTCGATTTGAAGCAGACCTGTTCTCATTCAGGGAATTTTTCTCTGGTTCTTGCTGCATGAATAACCTACATTTTATGACGAGGTGGGTTTTTTTTGTGGGATGTGATGTTCCTTGGGCGATTCCTTTGAACAAAAAAAAAAAAAAAGGAACTCTAGTCCAGGGCTGGATCAGTTTGTGAGGTGGGGGTGCTTGAAATGCTTTCGGCAGCATCTTTTAGAGGGGGTGTAGAGGGAGAGACAAGGATACCTGGGTTGGGAGGGGGGAAGATTTGATACAGCCAGTTTATTTCCATGTGTATCATATACATGGTGCATACCTGCTAAGAATTTAGTTTGTACTTTGAAGGCAAGTGGAGACAAATGGACAGCTGATATAAAATTAGTATTAATAATTTTTTTAAAGCATCCAGATCCAATAAAGAAATTGTGTAGTACTGAAAATGATCCATTTTTTAGCATTTTCATTTGGATGTCGCCGTGTGACAGGGTTTTGACAATTTTTAGGTGTGGTGATTTTGTTCCTGTTTTTTAGTGTCTCTAACCGCATATTACCTTGGAAGCAGTAGATCTCGGAGACTTTACATAACCAGATGGGCGTTCTGTATACATCCAGTTCACCAAACTTAGCCATATGTATATACACACACGTATTATGATGCATGTATGGTATACATATGTGCAGATATGGTGAAGTAAAAGGAACATTCCTCTGCTTATGAAAGTCCGCAAGAATCCATTAAAGCAGTCATCAAGCTGCAGGTAATTTGTATGTGGATCCATTTTAACCGCTGCAACTCCGACTTTTGTATAGGTTGTGTCCTTCATGGCAGAGAATCTTCCTTCTGTAATGAAAATAACTCAAATCTATTGTTGGTCATTAAAATAATGAATGAGGTACACTTCAACTTCATTGTGATCACCAGTCTGTGTTGTAGCATCACCTAGCATATGCAGTTTGCCCTGGTCTTTTTTTTCAGCAGTATATGCATATACCTGTATATCAAATATGAAATATCTATGCAAGGAGCGATGCATCTAGAATTTTGGGTGGTAAGATATCCCACTATTCAGCACATGGTACATTGGGACTAAGATCTCAACACAAGCTTCAGTCCCATCCAGTCATTGTAATATTCTACTGCTGCTTGCACTGGCCATTTTCTTGCAGTCGTCAGTCTCTGAGTCTGGTCGTTTAGCTTAGTAATACGACCCCATGCCCCCGTCCATAGTCAGTATCATAGTGATAGTGCGAAATCACGAAGATGTAAATTGTAAGCATTTTTCCTCTAAAACTACTTACCCACCCGACTGTATGGCAGTATTATGGGTAAGCTATACAATTTGTTAAATTAATTCAAATAATAGATCCTTAGATACCTAAGCATCCTTGAGCTGTATGATTTTACGTTTTCTCTTTAAAATGATACACGTGCTAATAGTCTGAAGCAAAACAATGACTGCTCCCTATCAGAATAAGGAATCCCGCAGCCTCAGTCTGACTTCGCCAGCCGTAAACAACGATGTGGCATTTACAGCGTAAGTATGCTCGTCCTTAAAACTACGCACAGAAATATCCAGACGCAGTTTATATATCGGTATGGTTACGAAGAACTGGAAGGTCCCAAAGGTAATTTTTTTCAACGACGTGACCGCAGCTGAAGCCTGACTAAGCATTGTGTGTGCACATCTTTCTACCACTTATCGCGCATCCAGTCGGCCAGTGCAGTAGTTTCCATGTTGATGTTTCATTTACCTGCATGGAACATAAAAATACTGTTATGTGTCTGGTGTTGTAAAGAAGAAGTCTTAGAGTATGCCTAAAGTGAACCCGCAGATTGCGAAGTATAATGCTTTTGTTAATTTATACTTCTTGAACTTCAGGGCCATGCGTTGAATCAAAGTTTGATGCTCCTTCCTAACTTCTGTGGCGGTCTTGCACAAGCAGGAAGATCTCCATGTGAAGTCCAATTTCGTCGCGGCTTAAAGCATCGTAAACTTCGGAGCTGGCTTGAGTACAACGGCGGCGAGCCTATGGCTGTGCATGCTGAGACCGTCGTGACTCAGAAACGATGCCAGGCAAAACTGCACCCGTGAACCCCAAACTGGCACAAGTGCCAACTGTGCAGATAGATGGTAGTGGCACATTCAAATATATTCTCTGCAAGATCTATGAAGGCAACAACACCAGCGACTACAAATACATTGTGCGTGGCAGCGCCGATGCAAATTTTCATTGTGAGCAATACTGCTGTTTTGACTGATTATAAAATAACCTGTCTTGACTGATGCAAGTAAAATTTTTTGCATGTCTGTACTCTATGATTTAAATTCTTCTTTTGCATGCATTTCAAGTCTAATAATGAATAAATGTTAATTTTCTTATTAAACTTCTTTTGAGTACTAATGTTGAGTAACAAGAAAAACAAACCACTCAACTGTTCTAAGCCAGGCTAAATCTCACTGTTACACTCTCTCCTCCCTTCACCATCCAACCTTTTTAGAAAAAGAAAAACCTGTGGAAACTTTTATGTAACTCATTTATAGGATTGTTCTTTATGAGAAAACAAGCACCTTAATAATGTTCAGTGACTGTATTGTGCACTAACTAAAAATGCTAAATGGGTTTTGCAAAATGGAAGAGCTACTGTTCCCTCTAATTTTATCCCAGAATGATACTTGATAGATGGCTTTAGGGTTAGTCTGCGTGCTGATGGGCTTTCTATAAACCTAACACACACCTAACTGACAGCTTAAAAAAAACCAGGGGGATACAGATGGACAATTGGAGATAAAAGAATGGCATAATTTGATATTAAATTTTATTTCAGCTGATATCTATGACTATCTGGATGCAAACCTGGAAGCTGAGGGCATCAGCTGTGAATGTGTGGGAGGTGGGAAGATAACACATGATCCTGCTAATAAGTCCATCACCATCTTTGGAGCATCACAGGTAGGAATAATATGTTAAAAATAATAATTTAGCAAAATTTGTGCACAATATCTTGTTTGATTTGAGTGCTATTTCTTTGTTTATTGCTGTGATCAGATTAATTTTTCACTACGCAGTTTAAGGGTGAGGAAAGAAAGCTTAATTTGGGGCTGTCAATTGTAACACACCTTGGGATGTTCGGGAGTGCTTGGGTATGCGACAGAGGTTTGGTGACAGATGACCAGAATTGTTGACACCCAGTGAGCACTTAAGGTTATGGGAGTAGTTGGGCTAGGAATAAGTTAGATAGTTACTTGGTTGGTTATTAACAAGTTGTCAATCCATTTTGATATTCTTTTGGTAATTTTCTTCCACATTTGATTTTTGATTGGCGTTTCATTCTATTTTCACTGTATGGAACTTGTCCATGCTTATGCCTACCCTTTGTACTCGGCCTGAACTCAGTCTGGCAAAGCCTGAAAGATGGGTATACATTGAAGCCTGATACGTGGTATGAGGGACGTTTTGGTGCCATAGTGATTGGAAGAGACCAAGGCTGTAACAACAGAGGTTATCCTGGGGAAAAGTTTGTGAAGTTTGTATCAGCCACATATTGTGAGCACCAGAAGAAAGTTTAAGAGGAAGAGGAGTGGGGAGAAGACTGTGAAGTGAGGCTGCAGCACATAGAAGAGGAGTGGGGAGAAGACTGTGAAGTGAGGCTGCAGCACATAGAAGAAGAGTGGGGAGAAGACTGTGAAGTGAGGCTGCAGCACATAGAAGAAAAGTGGGGAGAAGACTGTGAAGTGAGGCTGCAGCACATAGAAGAAAAGTGGGGAGAAGACTGTGAAGTGAGGCTGCAGCACATAGAAGAAGAGTGGGGAGAAGACAACGTGA
>SMGT01003589.1:106675-116839 GCA_004794575.1 Lanistes nyassanus | reverse complement strand
AGTGAGGCTGCAGCACATAGAAGAAGAGTGGGGAGAAGACTGTGAAGTGAGGCTGCAGCACATAGAAGAAGAGTGGAAACAGACAACGGCAGGAGGAAGAACAGTGGCGATGCAGACAGCAGAAATGGGGTGGGGTGGAAGAGAGAGAGCCCCAGGAGGAAGCAAAATACAGACTCTGGTTAAAGAAAGAAGAGGAAAGGACAAAAAAAAATTAAAGAGGACTAGCCATGGAGATTGAGGAAGGACCAGCTGGAACAACATGTTCAATAGGAGTTGGAACATTAAGGCAGAATGAGGTGGCGAAACAAACACCCATGGAGACCATTCACCCTCACACAACAGAACCCAGCACTGTGCCCCAGCTTCCATACTTAGTCTTGGAGATTTTTCTTGGAATGGCTTGAAAATGTTCCCCGACCGCAGGGTTGGAGTGAAAGAACCCAGTAGGTGGGGTCTCATTTGTGGACAGACTGCCACCATTTATCCTAGCCTTTGTGAGCAAGAAAAGGGCATGGGTGTTCCCGTTCTGTCCATTAAATTTTCTTAAAATTTAAAAAGTGACAGAGAGAGAATATTTCATAATACACAAGCACTGCTTCCAGTACCCATGCCTTTCTCAAGACACAAGTGTTACATCCAAGCCATGGATCAATATTTGTAGCAGAACTTGCAGCAATGCATACATTTAGTTTGATCATTGTTAGATGTAAGAAAACTACACCAACAACACAATCATTTGTAATTGTTTCTGACTCTCTCAGTGTTTCTGAGAGCATTATAAGATCTCCAAAACCAGTAAATGGAAATGACAAATGCATGGTATAGCATAGGAATGAAGGTTACAAACAATAACAATACTAAGATATAAACATAGCTACTGAGATATATATGTAGAGTATGGCATTAAAATAAAGTTATATCTGAAATGTAAAGAAAATGATAATAGAAGTCAGAACTTAGCAAGCAGTAGGATTAGACTGCTGGGACAACACCCACTGTGGATGAGGGGAACCTGCAGAGTGTCAGAAGGAAGACTCCACAATCAGCAAGCAGGGAGCATGTACCATTCTACCACCAGTCCATAACTCCACAGCTACAGGCTTTCTTCACCAAGTCCCTTTCTCTTTCTCCGTAGTGTTGGATCATCTCAAGGTGAAGGTGCTTTCCCTCTAAACATTGATTGGAAAAGGGGATGCCTTAGGGCCTCAGGGAATCTTTATAGGGGCTGTAAAGGTAGACCATAGTAAGAGCATGGCAGTTTCGTTGTTTCATTCATCATCCGTCGCTAGCATCACTGTTTCATTTCATCCTTTGATGCATAACAATCCATCACTGTAAATAAAGTCTTGCTGATTTTATCTTCAAAATGTGCATATTTGTTCCATCTGTAAAAATGCGCTGCATGAACGCGCTATGTGACAACAGTCTGATGGAGAACATCTATGCTGCATTACCCACAGAAGTTTTGGACTGCCTGATAGCTGATGCAGAACCCTCTTGCATAGAACAAGCATGAGCAGGGTTTAAATAAGCATAGCTCAACAGATTTGTAATGCTTCCAAATATGGCTGCAAGCAACATTGTTAAGCATGGTGATAATAGGAAATAAGAGTTTTCTGTATTTTTCCTTGGCTGTTGCTTGCATTTAGAAACAGCTGTGATGGTTTACGGGAAAATATTTTCTACATTTCTGTTTTAGGCCTATGGCCCCGCCAACCATGCTACAACAGCAGGTCTGTTGGAAGATCACTTTCCAGACTACACCAGCATCACATGGTCAGATTAGAGGGTGCTCAATGGGAAGTAATCAAAGGGCTGGTCACAATGTTTGTTTCCCCTTATGCATTGCTTGGAGCAGTGTTGTTCGTTATAAAGTTTTGTAGATTGCAGCATGTGGCATTTGTATAATTTTGATGCTTTTAAATCAAAATAAGCATTTAGATAAGCTTTTGGATTTGCAGTTTTTGTTTGCATAATCTTTACAGTTGGGAAATTTTTGCATTGTAGCAGTGGAGGGTGGAGGGTTCTGCATCTTTTTTTGAAACCTTTTGATGCAGTCTTCATTGACTGTTTAAAAGTTATTGTGGTTTTTTTTAGCCATCTGTTATAAGCAGAACATTTGGGGAGGGGGGGTATGAGGGACCGCCTAAACCTGCAAATGTCACTGGGAATATAATTAAGACAGTACATATATGGAGCCAAAGTTAGAACTTTTATCAGAATTGATACTTGTCTTTATGATGATCTGATGCTGGGGTTTTCTTTAAACTAGAAGAATAGCCACCCAGCTGCAGGTGGTTCACTTGTGCTTTGATGTTCTGCGCTTGTTCTGCTCTTTCATATTTTTCATTAATTGACTAAGGCCCAGACGCCTTCTTTCATAAGATTATGTGGATGCATGTGTGAGTGCATTTACATGTGACCCAGATTGTAAAAAAAATGGGGAAAGAAAAAACTAATGGTACCAAATATGTTAATGTGAATGGGAATTGCAAAAGTTCCTATGTATTTTCATTCGATGCTTTATCAGTGATACCCAGTGACTTTGTGCTAAAACTTTCTTAAAGTACATGTAACGCTTGTAAAGTGCACACCTTGAACTTTATTGTGATTTGTTCTGTTACTGTGGATGATGCATAGATGGCATCTTGAAAAGGTTGCAGAGGTGAGCACATTGTTTCTGTTGCTGTGGAGGGTTTGGGCGAATCCATGCCACTTGAAGTTAAGACTTACACAACTTGAGTATTTCACATATATAGAAGGAATGTGCTTTCTTGCAAGTGCATATGAACACATTTACACGTGATTGTGAGGCTGACTGAAAATGTTTTGAAGGCAGTGATGGTGTGCCAAAAGAAATTGATTTTTGAAAAAGAGCTGATGAAGGACAGCATGTCTGCTGGGGATAAAATTGATAAAATATTTTTCAAGGGGCATTAATAACATGAAGTAGATTTTGAAGCCAGGTAGTCACAGTTAGAGGAATAAGGAGTTGTAATCTGATGCTGATTTTGCTTTGTGTGTTTGCATGGTGTGTTGAGCAGATAAAAAAATCATGCATTTTGGTTTGGATTATCTTGGATTATTATTCCCAGTAACTGTAATTTATAAATTCAACTTCTTTCTTTGGCCATCCTGGAATGGAATAAAATTCCTGGCCTGTGTTATGTTTGTGGCAAGAGGACAAATCCACATATGGTTGGAGTGTTTCTTAGTTTTAGTATTCCACCTTAGATTCAGAGCTTGGTTTACATTTTTGTTCTGATCAGGTAACTGAGAAAGGCACTGGTCATTCAGAAAATGAAAAAAAAATCAATATTGGAATTGGTGTGATTATTTTCTCATTTATTTTTGCAGTGTTTCTCATTTTTTTTGTCTGTATAAACTAAAATAATAATAAAAAAAAACCCTTGGTTAAACCATCCTTTGCTGCCTTTATAAAAAGATTTTAAAGAAGTTTAGGTTGACAAATGAAAATGTTTCCAGACCAGCTTCTAAGAATAAGACTGAGTTTTTGGCAGAATTAATACCTGTCTTGTTACTTGATGTGAACTTGATGGTGCTTCAAACTAGCTTTTCTGTAGCAAGTGGGAGAGGGCGACCCTTCGGATAATTATTGCAGGTGGAAATGTGTTATGTGTAAAACTTTTTGGGAGAGGTGGGGTGGGGTGGGAGAAAGAAAGATTCTTCTGAAGAGTGAAAATCTATACTTCTTTTTTGGAAAATTCACTCATAAAGGTTATTGAGTTGTATTTTTTTTTTAAAGAAAAGCTTTATTCGACTGTCTCTGATAAAGCAAAAAAGCCTTTGAATGTTTGGAAGTGCACATCTTGTCAGAGTACTGACAGTATTGTTAATGATATTTATTTAGCCTTTGCTAATTAAGTGTGATTTCTTGGTGATAGGAAGCATTGATGAGGTTACTGGCTTAATAAGTTTTATGTTGATTTGTTTTGGAAAATAATTTACTTTATTGTTCTAAAGTGAAAACTGTTATCTGTTCATGGTGTGTGTGTGTGCATGCATGTAATAATAATAATGGTGTTTATTTAGTTTTTCGGGCCATCTGGGCAACGTGAACAACAAGTTCATACACAACCAAAAGTATACATGGGGTGAACACAAAGCATAACAAATAGAATTGGCATATTAAACAACCAGATTCCTACTTTTTAGACATTCTGTTATATAAACAGCAACTTTTAATTTTCAACTGTTACCAAAATACACAATACTATTCTATAGTAAATGGTTGTATCACAACAGGCAAATTTGACGTCTGTGCTCAGTTATGTAAGGTGATCTATACAGCTGGCTTTAAATCTGGGTGGATTTTACACTGGACTTCATGCGAGTGTAAATCTGCATGACAGTTCTTCTTCAAACAGTCCACAACTCGAGATTGAAACATTTGGATAGCTGCACATTACCAACACACTGCATTTGGCAAGCGTAGGCTAAACTAGAAACTAATGGGCTTCTCACTCTTGATGCCCAGTTACATCTCCCTGCCTGATAAAGTTGGAATAACATATTTTAACACTTTCTAGGGTATCTGTACTCGGGCATACACAACAGTTGACACCAACATTTCATACATTTACATATCCACATAGGAAATCTGCTGCACTCACCCAATGCAATATTATTTTTCCCATTGTGTCCAGTACCAAGAACCATTTTGCAAAGTTTAATCTGCACCCATTCCAACTGGTCAAATTCTTTAAGCCCCCAAATCTCAGACCCATGATTGGTTTAATGTTTGCATCAAGTAATGGAATACAGTGTCATTTGTGATATTGTGTGACTGATAGTACAACCTTTGTTTCCCCACCGTTATTATTATTACTCGTGTGTGTGTGTGTGCACGCGCATGAGTGTTTGCATGGGAGAGTGAGAGAGAGAGAGACGCTGGTCCCGCACACACTGTCACAAATCCTGGCTAGCTTTGTCCTAACTTCCCATGGCAAGTTTCTCATGAGGTCCATTACAAACTCGGGGCAGTCCCATTATAGCATTGACGTCATAAGAGCAGGCAATTTTCTTCCCATACCAGGTATAATGCAGCAAATCGATTGCCCTGTGTGTTCCCTTACGTCATAGTAACAATGGCCGGCATGTGGCTGGGAAGGGGCTAGGGGGAGGAGGGAAGGGTGTTTCGAATTTATTGATTTGCTTAGAGTCAAACAGCGATTATTAAAATTTTTCTTTTCCTAACCACCATGGGAATTGACGACGTCTTCAGGGGAAGGCCAGAGGGCATGGCTTCCATTTTACCATACAGTATCGCCTACTTGAAACTGTAGCGTAATGGGTGTTCTTGAGAACCTGACCTGTCTCTCATACAAGCAAAAGTGGGAGCGATGGCTACCGTTTTTTCGTTGTGGTCCTGGTCATTTAATTGAACGTCATTTTATTCAAACTTTTTAGAGCTGGAAACGCGAAGTATGTAGGAGACGGCTGTGCGCATCTAATCCGATTAGGCTTTTGTTAATTATTGTTCATTGCAGATTCTCAAGGCAGGCCACGACCGGACGGGCCCAAAGGAATCCTGGAGACGGAGCCTAATGGAAGAAATCAAAGCCGTCAACCTGTCTTGGGAAGGAGCGGGAAAGATCACCAGAGACCGCAGGACGTGGACAACTATCGAGGCCCTTTGCTCCACAAGGAGGAGAGAGGAGTAAATTAAACTAACAACACCTCACGGGTTGAATGTTTTGGCCTTTGTGTTGTAAAACTGTTGCGCGTCAAGCAGAAGGTAACTATAGCACAATACTGTTGCACAGATCTACTTAGTGACTTTTACTAGCTGGGCCGTGGGCAGCACGAACACATTTCTTTGAGACATGCAAATAATCAGTCATATTTTGAAGTGGCCCGTTCCCAATTTAACATAACTGTGGCAAAAAGTAAGGCTGGATTGCTTGGGCTGGCACTCGCTCAGCACATACACGCGGACGTAAAATTTACAGGATGAAGGTGCTTAATTTTTTGACTGCCTTGTTGGGAGAAGACAAGAACGCCATTGCAGTTTACAGTCTTGCTGGTTAATTGCCGACGAACCATCATTACCCTTCGCGATTGTTTCAGCTTAGAAGACCTCGATCGTTACTGACCGACAGACCGTAGTTAGGTAATTTTAGAGGGACAGTGCTCCCGTCTGGCGGTGATTTCGCACTATGGAAATATTGGGTCTTATTATACTAAGCTATACTGCTATACACTGAGAGAACCATAAGACTGATGGCCAATGTGAAGAGGCAGTTTAATGTTCGGGGAAACGTCCTAATGGAGTCTGCAGAATTTTTAACTCCAGAAAATAAGACCACTCCTGGATTCAAACTAGCGACAGCCGTGTACTAGTCCGCTGTTCTGCACCATGCAGAGCTATACAAGCTTCCCTTTTCTCCCACGACCGACCGACGGAGTCATATACTGACTGGAGGTTGTGTTCCTTATTTCCTCCCTTGAATATATGCTTGCTTTCTTTAATCCTACGTTCACCCAGCAGTAAGACTGGAAAAACTAAGGTGTTTTGAAGACGATATGAATTGTCTGTCACCAACTTACCTCTCGGGGGTTTCATTCATCGTTTTGATCACTATTGGTGTTTGCTGAAATGCCCACATTCCAATCAGTCCAGGTGACCATTAGCATTACAAAAAATACTGGGGTCGCTTGCACTAGCTTTCACAAACGCCCATTCGCCCTCTATGTTTAGTGCACCTCTTTAAGCGTGGGAAGAAGATAGGCCGCTCATGCAAGCCAGCCCAGGGCTGCAGGGCTGGCTTGCAAGAGTGTTCCGGTAATAAGAGCTATCGTAAGCCCCATTCGCCCTGTATATTTTATGTGCAGCTTTACATATGGACAGGAGGTATAAACGGCCATGCAACCCAATCCCGGATCAGCAAACGATAGACTGTTAGCAGCAACAAAAGGCAAAGCCAAGAATTCGCGAGCTTCTTGGCCAACAGGCATTTGTTTCATTGCTTTTTTTTTTTGATCGACATTGTCACCAAGTTGTGGCACCATCCGGCAGTGGTAGCGCCGCAATAACTTGTCTTCATCCCCTTCCAAGCCATGCGTCAAAGACCCCTGAGTTCTGTGTAATATTAGCTTTGACGATTCAAGCGACTGAATAATTTTATAAAACTTGGGTTTCGTTACATAGTCTATACCATTAAAAAGCTCACTGCGTGTTGTACTGAAGCCACACCTGTTCCCGCCTCACTACCTCCATCTACAAAGCAGCGAGGATTCATAGTACCACAATATAGTTGCGTGCGCCGTGCCAGTACTTTTTTTTAGGTTAGCGAACGCAGTGCCAATTTCAGGGGAAAATAATCAAGAAGCACGTCACAAAATCTGACTTTAAGGTGACTTATCAGGCTGTAAAGGTTATCTGCTGTGTGGTGCGACTGCCAATTAAAAGCAGTTCCGCCATTGATAATTATAACCCACTGACATATGTATTTATACAAAAGTCTGCAGACTCATACATAGCCTGCCAACGCTATCAAAACAACAGCAAAAATTTAACACATTTTTTCTTGTTGATTCTGACGGCGCTGTTACTGGTTTTATGATAACATGTACACAGCTGGGTGTAAATGAACTGTTTCTGTACGAAAATAAGGATCGAAGAAATCTCAGTAAGAAAAAAGGAGTGAAAAAATTATCGCTTTAGGGCAACAGTGAGAACCTCAAGCGAGACAGTTAACACCACCAACACTAACATAGATGGCGAGAAACACACGTTCGTGTAATTAAATGCTGGCATGTCCGCAGCCATTCGTCGGTCAAACAGTTCTGGCTTTTTAGCTGCGCGCTTCGTTTTAGGGACGCCCTGCCATTGTCATTAAATGGTAACCCAGAAGGTTCGTGATATTTTGAAATACCACTGCACTGGATGTGGATCAGAGATGGCATTACGCACGCACAAAACAGTCTATAGATCCGTGTAATTTGATCGTCATCCGGGGATTTCACCACAGCGGGTGTCTGTTTGTGGGTTGCCAAACAATGGAACAATCAAATACTGTTGAAACGACTGTACCGCTCGGAAAGACACCAGTTCCGATAAACAAACATTCCCCCTCTCACAGTCACTGGCTCATGAAAGCTTTATCCACTGAACCCCACAGAAATGCACGCGTATACAGAGAGAGAGAGAGAGAGATGTCAAGTAGAAATCGAAAATTGTTCTTGGAAAAGCGGATAGATCGTTATTCTCTCTACCGAGAAATTCTTTCACCAATGCAGGTATTAAAAAAAACGTTATAGAAGGCGCCGTTGTCGTGTCTGAGATTCGGTCGTTCTTGCTTCCCCGACCAGTCAGGCACTGTCAATAAGGCACCGGGCAGAACAGTTTCGAACGCGCTATATTCTTTGGCCTTGTGTTCTGTGGTAAGATATTCTACGATTTCTACCCAAGACCCCCAGCTGTGAAAATGCTATTCACGAGCACTCGTCTTGGTCTTGCTATGCAAAGGTCTTCATTACTTCTATATTCCCTGAAACTGCATTTCATTCTCCTTTTTTCTGTCAAGACACATCAGCTTGTCAAAACTGCGTCACGTGACAGCGGACGTGATCGCCCTGAAGTGCTTATAGCTTACAGACGTAAACAATTGCTGAGGGATTTTTTCTGAACCAAGTTGAGTGCTGCAGACCGTTTGAATAGCTATATATATATATATGAGTCTCGTTAAAAGCAGGAGTAGAATTGCGGGGAACACAAAATGGACAGAAAGCGGTACACCTCCTTCCCCTCCACCTCTTCGTTCCTCCTTTTAATGTTCTTGTTCTGTAACACGTGCGTGCATTATGTGTTAACGAATATGCTATAGCAGCATTGTGGCTACTTGGGAGTCGTTTGTGAGTACCAGTGTCTGCGCATGTGCATAGCTTTGCGAGTGCTCCTTCGGGCGATCGAGCGTGTGCACACCTTGAATTATTTCGTACGAATTGGCGCTTCATAAATCCTGTTATTGTTATTATTACCTCGTGTGCGTGTGTCGTTGATGGGTTTTTGTGTGGAAGGGTGGGTTGGTGAAGGACATCTTGAAAACCCGATGCAAATTGTACAGCGTCGACTTCTGTCCAAACAGGAAACGACTGTAATTAAAAATCAGCCGTGTCCGGATTCCGACTGTCTAAAAGATCTAAATTTATAGTAAAAGAACAGAGGGAAAGGTCGACGTGCCACAAACAAATTAAGGTGCTCTTAGCTTCTTGTGACGCTCGTATGAGACCGGAGTGGGTATAGTTAATAATAAAAGCAAAAAGAATTAAACGTCCGTTTGTCATTCAAAATTTTTCCGCCTCCGAGAGATCGAAATGGGTAGTTTAAAAAAATGATAAAAGAAAAGGTCGACTTTTCCCAAACTTTCAGACTGCTCCAACCTCCTAGAAGTCGAAATGGGTGGTTTCAAAAAGACGAAAAGGTCAGCTTTCAATGGCACACGCATTCAAAGTGCCACCGTCCCTCGATATCTTGTAAACAACGGATCGACTGCTGTGTATGTCAGTTCACCTGTTTAATTAAATATGAGATCTACGAATGCATTTCACAGGCACTTCTCATATGCAACAGTCGGTGCGAGGTCGATAGAGTCCTCTATGACCATTCGATACTCATTACAAAACGAAGATTTCAGATTGATATAACTGTAACACATGCAGTATGAGCGAACAATTTGCAAATCCGATTCCGATAACATGGGGGGGGGGGAGGGGGTACCTCTCATTTATGAAGTACGCTGGGGCTACAATGTTCTTTGTGTACAACCCCCCTGAAAAGATTGTTATAAAATGCTTTCAGGGAGTTGTACTAGGAAATACTTTGTGTATAAGAAATAGTGTATTGTGTAATTAAAATTGTAAGTCTCGCGAGACCGCGACCGGAAGTCTCGTGAGAACGCGACCGGTAACATTTCCGATTGCGCGGGGAAACATGTGTTGGGGTCATTTTCATTTGACGTCCTGTGCCTGTTAACATCAGCTGTGCAGTTTCCACTCACAGCTCGTGGTCTTGTTTGTGCAGGCAAGTACATTTACTTTGTCTTTCAGTTGTAACCGGTCTTGGTACATTGAAAGGTTTTGAGAATACAAGCGGTACTACAATGATTGTAGGGAACTGATTATTGATGCTTTCAATATATG
>SMGT01003589.1:88595-106665 GCA_004794575.1 Lanistes nyassanus | reverse complement strand
TACCCATTTTGGTTTTACCACGTGCGCGGGGCCTGTGTAGTAGGAGTAGTGTATCGAGTTTATGGTTGAGGAGAGCGTTAGCTAAGGTGATGTGTTGCAATTGCGTTTGTGAGAATTCTTGTTCCTTTTATATTTGATGTCTATGTCTCAATGTTAATAAATGTCATGTTTTGTTGCTATCACGCGTCTGTAGTTGAGTAGGTTGCAATTTGGACGCCTGTGTGAGTGAGTGCCTAAACCGGGATTGAGCCCACGTAAAATAAATTCTTTTGTAATTCCAACGGCGCACACTGGTAAATTTGGTCTTTGCCACTTGGGCCACGTGTGTGCCGGTTACATTTGATTATCGAAAGTAACAGATATAAAACACACGAAGCTTCCCATAAAAAAGGTATGAGAAGTATGTGAAGCACACAGGAAGAATTTTGTCGCTCTACGTTTAGCAGAATGAACTTTCACAGAGGGGGCATACATCCAATAAAGAAACATAGCATCTCGCTAATCGTTAAGGCCTTATTTAACCAACACAACCGCTTCATCTGTGTCTTCAATACTGATCATTGTGGCTGAGACTTTGCTGTAAAAGGACAAGCAGCAAAACCTCAAATGATCGATTGAGACTGGCCGCCGTAAAACAGGGAATTACTGTCTAGCAGGGGCAAACAATAGCTACAACTAAAGTAGAACGCGTGTTGGAGAAGGATTAGTAAGTGCGACAAGTGTTCTTCACGTCGAGAATCGCCAACATGCATCAGCTGCTAAACAAAGAAAGAGTGAATGCGCAGGTGTCCTTCTACCTGAGGGTTTTGAAGAGTGTGAGGGGGTCTTATCTTGAAACAGTAAAGAACATCTTCGAAAAACTACTGTGAGTCTAGTGACGACCAGATTGGGTCGTTGTTGTTGTTTTTGTTGTTGTTGTTGTTTTATGATGTTGGAAATCGAAACGCTTACGTCCCACGGTAGTGATTTGGTGTTTATAGCGATGTGTCATCGTTATATACCCTCAGTATACACCCATCTATTGACAAGGACTTGGTGTCTGTGTATGCGGGTGTACTGCCCTTACGTCGGGTTTGGCTCTGTTAAAAACAGGTGTTGCGAAAGAACTATCTTATCGTAGTCCTTTCGATATCCCATCCACCATGCGCCCAAGCCCAGTGCAAGAAGCACTGCACGTCATGCTCACTACAAATGTAAAGCGCAAGTGACTAAATCTGTACAGTGAGAAGTACTGCTCTAGGACTCCACAGAGGGCGCGCTTACTAACCGCACTGCCACTGCCTTAAGCTTTCTTAGAGGTTGAGGTTCCATAACAGTTACTTCTCTCTTATTTGACACTCTCAATGGTTTTAATATAGATGACGTCAGATACAGAGAATCGGGTGCTATTCGCACGCACGCACGCACTGACGCACGCACATCTTGTTCTGGAAACTACTGGCTTATCACTAAATTACCATATATCATTGGTGCAGATAAGTGGACACGCGAACCCAAGCACATCGACGCACGCATGCATACACAGCCTTCACTCACACATAACACGAACTTTTACTGCATTATTAGATAGCTGTGAGCCATGTCAGTCCTTAAAATGGGGAAGTAAATAAAGTCATGAATGGTGTTTAAATCTGCCAAAAATAAATTTGCCTGAGCATCTCATAAATCTCTCTGTTCACCATTAAAGCCGGTGCATGACGTAGAATCGAAGAGATCAAAGAGAAATATAATATCTCCATTGACTTTGCATTTGCTGCAATTAGCAGGGAAAATGGTATCTGAATGAACAAAGAAGGAAAACCATTCCCCTTTCTTTAAACATGCGATGTTATCTGAAGAAAGGCCTTGATGTGCACTATAGTTATTAAAGATATTCAGAAGCGACATCAGAATGATCGACCACGGTCTTGTCCTGTATCAGGAACTTTGGGGAATGAAAATCGACAATGTTGCTGCTCGATCAATGATCGTACTTCAATCCTTGTCCTCATTCTGACTTTTTGATTACCTGAGACATGCAAGCACTGCAAAGAAGAGAGAGAGAGAGAGACGGTGGGGTGAGGGAAGAACAGCAGGCTGGCGCAGACAAAAGAGACAGAGATCGAAGCAAGCACAAAACCCAGACATGCGCCATTGGACGGACACTGGGTGCATGCATGGAAGGGCATACAAGTTGCTTTTGACGTCAGTCTTTCGCGAAATGAGTGGTGTGTGTGTGTGTATATGTGTGTGTGTGGGGGGGGGGGGATATGCAGTGGCTAGATCCAACACTTTGGTAAAGGTAAGCGCGGTGAATATCGATCAGAGACAGTACCAATGTGGAGATAATCAAAACACTGATCCTTATAAAGTTTTCATGCTTAGGAGCTAAACCGTTTCTAAATTATTTGATAGACAGAATGAGGACAAGGATGTACCACGACCCTATGCAAGACACACACAACACTTCACCGAGATTATATCTAGAGTTCAATTTTTAATGATGTTATTGTCGTAACACTTGTCTTCAAAGTTGCCAAGAGTAAAGAGGTTTCGCACCATAATTCATCAGTTTTCTGTTAGTTCTCTTCCTAAATGTAGGCCTGCAGCTACGGAACTTGCGTCACGCTTAGATGGCCATAATTGCCCACGATGAATGTTCAATAAGTATGACACCAGTCATCCATAGTTATCACTGGTGATCGAATATTCCACCCTTAAAAAAGACCACTGACTTTGTAATGACTGACAGTGAAAAATATGGGCTTTAATTACGCTTTGTAATGACGTTGTCAGGGTAGTATGTAGCAGTAGCTGTTGGTTGTTGGTGTTACTACTGCTGTTTTTCATCGTAGTTAGAATCCTAGGAAGGTGCGCCATTGCGCCGCCTTTAAAATGAGAAACTATTATACACATGTGGACGTAGTGTTCAGGTTTTACCTGTGTCCTCAATTCCTTCCTCGTGTAACGGAACCTAGCTGTTCGTAAGTAGGCAACCTACCGTACTGCAAACCAAAGATATCTTGTACTTCACATTGTTTGGAACGGTCTTATTCCAGACTGGCAAGAAGAACAATAAACCAATAAAATGATGACAGGAGGGGGGAGATGGAGGGATGGTGAAAGGGAAGGCAGAAAGAAAAAAAGGAGATATAAAGGGGAGAGGGAGGAAAGGAAATATCTGAAACGGTCCGAATTGGCCATCTCACAGCCAGTTCCATTAATGGTCGTGCCTCACCGTTTACAGGCCGCCACCGGTTTTCAATCATGTCGAACAAAGACGGTGGAGCGGTGAAGAATTAAGCCATGAAGCCGGGGGTCGGCCTCAAACGCTGACAAAACGCCGATAGGGACTTGGTCGAACAATAATACAGCCACGGCTTCTGCCCCAATTACGCTTACACAACACGCACGGAACACTGACCTTCACTCCGAGACGATGATTCAAGTGCACTTTCTGTACAACAGAGCCACCTGTACCTGACTGGTGGTGGCGGTGGCGGTGGTGGCGCTCTGGGGGGTGGGGATGGGTGGATCTCTTAGAGAGTTGAGAGTGAAATAGCTAACTCCTCAAGAAGCTTACCCAAAGCATATGAAGACTTATGTAGGCATACTATCGTTATTGTTTTCCTCAAGAATCTGTTTTTAGTGGTATTTTCAAGCTTTTCTACCAAACATTTAACTAAATGGTTATGTTCAGGCTAAGCGGCATGTCGGTATGTCTTTTGATATATGGGAAAAAAAATCAAAACATAAAAATCTTTTCCTACTGGCTGCCATACGATCGTAATCAAAATACAAAACTGAGACTTCAGAAAGCTATCGTCCAGTGTCCGTCCACTCGTGTTCTAACCCCCCCCCCTCCTGTATGCGCTGATCTCCCGTTCGTCTGCCTGTGGTCGTTGTTTTGCGTACGTGGTGATAGATAAACTTACGGATCTTTTGCAAAACGCCACTCCAAACAACAACTGAACAACATTTAGCCAGGCGAACATAGCCATCATATGGGATCGACCGACAAGTTTTATGGTTTTGTTTTGTCTCGATGGTTATAGTTTAATTGATTTGAACCTTAATTGTAGTCTTCCTGATCGGCCTGCCATTAGATCCATCCATCACCTTTTACTCATGCGTCTTTTACCAAATTTCGAGTTGGGGCACGTCTGGATAAAAACCTCGCGTGGGGTAAGGCGGACCAGTGGACATACAAGCGACACGAAACTGAAATCAGACCCAGAGACTAAAGAGAAATACACACTATATACAGTTGTTATTGTTAGCATTTAGATCGATCCTATAGCTAGGTTTGATATTAAAGGTCTTACACAAAGCATGTTCTCTCGATCCACTCTTTTGACTGGAGCTCTAAAGAATATTAGTTCAGATTTAGGTCATGGGACAGGCATTTTAATATTTGTAATATGATATTTTTGTTCATTCGTCCATCCGTCTCTCATGCCCCTCTCGAAAACAAGCATGCACGTACACGCCTTTGTATCAGCATTGTTGACGCATTATAACCAAATAAAGGGATATTCTAGTGACTTATCTATATGACAGACGGTGCGAATAAGATCATTCCTTCGATCATTCGTCCACTCATTTTTTTCAGAAAGAAAAACCCTGACTGTGCCGACATGGCATATAGACTGTATATCTACTGTTTCGTTTCACCATGCAGTCAATGCCTTTTGAACGTCTCCATTCAGGCCTCACGTTCCACAACGTGTCTGGGATCTTCAGCAGTACAATGAGGTAATCGAAACGAAATACCCGTCCTGCGTCGAAACATCAAGACCCATCGGACTAAACGAAGCCCAGGCCATGCAGGCAGTACCTGAGCTCAGTGAGCCGAGGTCGCATGAGTACAAAAGCTGTGTACACTTTGCTAGGCAACAGGACCTTGCCGCATGGTCACACAAAGCCTCGTTTTCGCTTTCAGGGCCTGGGAGCAGACCGCGCGAAACAGAGCGAAGTTATGATCAGAGGTGTGAGCAGACGTGGGTGTGGGGAAGAGCAGCAGTCTGTATGTACGTGACACTGAACGAAAAAAACAAGATCTAGGAACTGTTTTTCTCCTAGCGAGCAAGATATGGCCACCAATAAGACCTTTTATCGGAATAAATCTGATAGCCATCTGTAGTTTTTTTTTAAAAAACATCTCTTCAAAACTTCGCATTGACCATCGATATTTATAATTAAGCGACGCTACATATGTCATATGACTGTTAAAAAGCGATCCTTTGATAGTACATACGGCGCACCCTCGGAGTTACCTAAATCGTCTTTCGAAGTGCCTTGTTTTTCTCCACCGTGACTTACTGCAGACCAGGGCTGTTAAAATGAACTACATGCAGATCTAAATGGATAGACGGCTACCTGGAGTATTGTTTCTAATTTGTGCGACGTCTTTCACAACAGCAGGCGGTAAGTACACGTCTTGTGGCAGCTGTATAGCCATGTGTATGGCTGTATATAGAGCTCTCTCTCTCTAGTCTTTAATTATTACTGCTGGGTTTTTCACTTATTGTGTTTAAATTTTTGCGAAAGCAAGCCGGCCTGTTTTCTGTGATATATAATAAACTAAGGCAGTCCCGTTTTACGTAGTATATAGGGAAGTGGGGTTGTATGAGACTCCCATTTTTCTGTGGACCAGCATCGTAAGGCCGGTGCGTGGCACCGCCCTGCTTAATTGATCCTGACCCATGGCTCAAGGGGGAAAAACTAGGGTGGTGCGGCGCACGGGTATCGAACCAGCATCTGCGGGTTCAGAGGCCAACATTCTAACCATTCGGCCATCCGCTTCCCCAAAGTATGTGATTAAGGCATGTTTTAGATCGAGGTGGTAAAAACAAAAAAGTAGCAAAAGTTAATGTACACACAAGTGCCTGATAAAGCACTGTTGGAAGACGACTATATGCGAAGGTGATGGTAATTGGGAAAGCGTAAACAACAAAAACTGAGTCAGGGGCGGATTATATGGGGGGAAGGGGGTATGGCAAAAAACAAAACAAAAACAACCCAACCCAAAACAAAACAAAAAACCAACAACAACAAAAGAGAGGAACAAAAAGATTGAGGAAAGTATTTGGGAGGCAGGGTCCTTATATAAAATAGAATTGCGACACGAAGTCTGTGTGCATGCACGGCACAATTGACCAGTCCTTGCTGCCGCTCAGGTGTATATGGATTTTTATCATTTTCTTGCCCCCCCCCCCCCGCCCCACTTTGAAGAGAACCATGATCTGCTGCCAACACTTTTTAGAAAGCTCAGTCGATGGGGATTTTAAAAAAAGCTCTTAGAAGGATGGCTGGATGTGCTAAAGTTGTCCCCCTAATTTTTTACTGTGTGCTTGATACTCATGCGCATACATGGTAGTACTTTTTCCCTTGCAGCTGTGTGTAGCTGCACAACAGACTGCAGCAGCAACTGTTCTGCTGGTGCCTACTTCGATTCTACCAGCAGCACGTGCCAGACATGCCCTCAAGGGGCATAGTAAGTTGTTCTGTTGAAGAATTATTAAAACATAGATCTTTTGTTTCTGATTTTCTCACAGTCATGATTAAGTCCTTCATATCTACTTTCATTAGAAGTATGCATATAACATCTAAATTATCTATCAGGGTTAGCATATTAAGCATTTCTTCCATTTTTGTGGAGTTAATTTTATTTAAGAGTTTTTTTCCTAAGCTATTTGGAAACAGAAAAAAAAATCAGTGAAACATATACAAAGGGCGCACAGATATATAAATATGGGTGGTACTGGTAGTGAACTGCCATAAATTCTTGCATAACGCCAAGAATGTGGTGGAAAACACTCTTCTGCTTAAGCTAAGCTGCTTACAGAAAGTTGATGCACAAAAGGAAACACAGACATTTGTGAGCACAACAATCAATTTCTGTCAGCTGTTTGATAAATATCTTGCAGTGCCTCAGATTACAGTTTGTGCTATAGAATGGTCTAATATTTAATGTTATTGTGGTTTTGTCCAGCTGTCCTGGTGGAGCAAAGCCTATGGTAAAATGTAAAGCAGGAACATACAGCGTTCAGACTGGGCAATCAAGCTCATCCATCTGTATAGTATGTAAATTTTTTTTGTTTGGGGGGGGGGGGGGCAAGGGGTAAGATTCTGACCAGATTTCAGTGCAGTCATCTGTGTCAAAGTGTGTTTGGATTTCTGGGGTGAAATGCCTCCTTCAGCATGTTTTGTTATGTATTGTGAAACTTTTAAATACTGTGTGCAGCCATATGCTTAAAAGTGAAATCAAAAGCTAGTTTAGAGTTATTCTCATGTAACAACAAACAACAAAGAAATGTGAAATTTCTAAAACTGATTGTTTTTAGAGCTGTCCTGCTGGTCAGTATTCTGATCAAGATGGATCGACCAGCTGCAAGTCATGTCCTGCAGGCCAGGCCTGTTTGTCCAATGGCACAAGCACACCAACAAGTTGTGGAACTGGACAATATTCTTTAGGAGGTGCAAGCAGTTGTGCTGTTTGTCCCATAGGGTCTTACTGCCCAAGCACTAGCAGCTCACCAGTGTTGTGTGATGCAGGATACTACACTTCCAGTACAGGTAACAGATGTATTGTCCATTCTGATGCAGTCAATGAAACTTATGTATAAAAGTTTGATACAATTTTTGAAGGATTTAAAGATTAATCACTGTCATTTTCTTGCACCAGGTCAGACTAGCTGTGTGCAGTGTCCAGCAGGATCGCAGTGTCCTAATCGAGGGGCACCTGTGTCTTGCTCTGCTGGGTTTTACAGTACACTGGGACTGGGCTTGTGTGTACCTTGTCCTGCAGGGACATACTCTAGCGCTGCAGGTAGTTGGCTTTTTGACATTTTTTGACAGGAAAATGACTGCTTCAGTAATTTGTTCTCCCACCCTCACCCCTGCCCTACCTCCTGCACAGTTATGTAAGTGCTTGCATGATCAAGTGGTCTTTTGATGGCAGGTTCCAGTTCTTGTACTCCATGTCCCAAAGGCCACTACTGCAGCAATGCCACGTCAACACCACAACTCTGTACTGCTGGCTATGCTGCTACTGCTGGCTCCTCTGCCTGCACTATATGCCCTACAGGTCACTAGGAAAAGTTTTTGATTTCTGGGGGGCATACTATAAAACTTCTTTATAAACTTTATCAAAAACTGACATGATCATGAACTTAGCCACATCGCTTCCATGACAGATTGATGTCTGATAATGACTCTGTTTATTTATCTTCGGAAATAATGCTTGTTTGGTCCTAGTAATTCATTGGCAAATGCTTATAGGTTTGTTCTTTTGTTAGATAAGATCACTGATTCAAGCCAGGAGCTGTGTCAGTCTTGTCCAGCAGGAAAAGCGTGCAGCAATCCTACGTAAGGCAGCCAAGTTCTTTTTTTCCATGCAGTGGAGAAGTCTTAAAATCTATGTCATTAATGTGTGGTTGTGATCATGGAAGTGTGCTAGGTTTCTTAACATAAATGTGTGCAGAAATGTTGAAGGTGTTTGTGTGAGGTCATGTTACACTTTCAGTTTGTTTTTCTTATCTTTCCGGACAGACTTACCCCAACAAATTGTACAGCTGGAACCTACTCTTTGTTAGGAGATGCCAGGTGCACACAATGTCCAGCTGGATCTTACTGCGCTTTCACCACCGCAGCTCCAGTGGTTTGCCCGTCAGGTAAAGCAGTTTTGAAATGATCTGTTTATAAGGAAAATAATCTAAAAATCTGGTATGCATTTTTCCGTCACAACAAACATAAGGCAAACTCTAAAAAGAGGCTGAAGACAGAAATCGGAGAATCTTTTGAAATTTAAGAATAACAGTGACTGTTCAGAATGGTTAACCTCAGTGGATATAATGTTTCAGATACATATTCTCAGGCAGGGTGGGTGTCCTGTCGGCAATGTCCAGCAGGATATCAGTGTCCATCTGCTTCTTCTGTGCCTTTGCAGTGTTCTCCTGGGTTTTACAGTGCTTTAGGCTGTAAGCATGCTTTTAAATCAAGTGGGAAGTTTTGATGCTGCTTGTTTTTTAAGTTCTAGGATGGACATCTTGCATTTTAACCTATCATGTAAGCTAAGAAAAAGTTGGGACATAAATACCTGGGAGTGTCAAAACTTAACAATTTGTTCATCTTTAAAAAAAAAAACCAAACAATTGTCTGTTATGTGTTTATCTATTAAGAGTGAACTGTAATTGATAGGGCATTCCAAAACTTGTTGTTTATAAAAGGGATGAACAATTACTCATTTTAAAGTTGCTGTTTTTGCAGCCATGACCTGCACCCAATGCAGTGCTGGATATTACTGCCCGGCGGATTCCTCCACAGCGACAGCTTGCCCTACAGGATACTACTCAGCAGCTGGTGCTTCAGTTTGCACAGTCTGTCCTGCTGGCAAGTCCTGTACCTCCACATCAGCAACAGACTGCGCTGCTGGGACATACTCTCTGGGTTCTGCCACCACCTGCACGCCGTGCCCGGCAGGTAAGCACAGCTTCTGTTGTTTGTGATCCCTTGACTCAATCGTGACGTAGAATCCTACCTAGAGTAGAGTCCCTCGGTGGAGGGGGCATTTTTAGCCTTTTTTCAAAAATTCATTAAAAAATCCCCCCAAACAATAAAAACATTATTTAAACTTGCTATCTTCTTTCTTCTTCTTTGCGATCGCTGCTACAATTTGAGTCCGGAGGCAAGGATGAATTGGCTGGTCTTCTGTAGTGCTTCCGCCCGGCCGTACAGTTTCTCCTGGAGGCTCGTAGGCTCCGGCCAGACGTCCTCTCTCAGCTGCCGGTGGTCCCTGCATTCCTGCAGGATATGTTCAGCCGTCTGGTCGGCCTCTCCGCAGGGGCATTTTGAGGACGGTGCAAGGCGAAGCCTCTTATGCATGTGCTGATTGAGCCTGTTGTGTCCCGTCCGCAGGCGGAAGATGATCACCTGTTCTTGTCGGGACAGATGGTGATAGGTGTCCTGGATCTGGGGAGTTCTGAACAGGGCTTTACATAGATTATTCATTTCTGTGAGACTGACTCTATTCTCTTTTTGTTGACCTTCCGCTCCCAGCTTTGCCAATCTATCTGCCTCCTCATTAGCGTATATTCTGCAGTGAGAGGGGATCCACTGCAGTACAGTCCTAAAGCATTTGATATTCTGTAGTGCTTTCGTGAGAGAGGGCAGTTTGTTTGCTGCTGCTTCTTCTAGTACTGACAGTGCATCGGTGAGAAAGACTATTTGGGTGTTTTCATCTAGGTCTGCCTTGCTGCTGATTGTATTTGCGGCATGGATCAGGGCTTCCATCTCTGCTCTAAAGTTGCTGCAGTGGAGGCCTGTTGGTGTTGCCTCTGCGTGCCACTGTCCGTCTGGGTATTGCACGCAGACTCCAGTTCCTCCTCTTCTGGCTGCATCTGTGGCTGACCCATCTGTGTAGGCTCGTATCCAGGCCTCCTGTGGATATCTTTCTTCAAGCATGGCTAGCGTTAAGGCTTTTTTTCTCTCATCACTGTGGTCGTTTTTAGTGGTGAGATGGGGAACTGTAGTGCAAATGTTGATGTTTGTTGGTGTGTAGTCCCACGGGGGAGGGTCGTCTTTTCGGCTCATTGGCTCTACTTCTGTTGGTAGTTGTTCTTGATGTTTTCTCAGGAGTGCTTTGCTTTCTAGTGCAAAGCTGGATCTTTTCAGCCTTCCTGGTCCTCAGAGAATTTGGCCTTCAAGTTCTGTATCATGGCTTTGCACTCCCTTCTTTTCCGTAATGGTGGAATGCCCGTCGTCTTCTCCATCTCCTCTATTGGTGTGGATCTGATAGCGCCCGTGATGATGCGTAGGGCCTGATTTTGTACTCTATCCAGGGTCTGGAGGTGTGATTGGGCAGCTGTGATCCAGGAGTTGGAGCCATACTCTAGATGAGGTCGTACTGAGCCTTGATATACAGTCTTGAGAATCTTTTCATTAGCTCCCCATTGCGTTGCTGCCAATTTCCTCATTATGTTTAGCTTCCTTCTGGCTTTTGCTTCTGCGTTCTGGACGTGATGTTTCCAAGTCATTCTTTTATCAAATGTGACTCCCAGATACGTCTGTTGTTCCTCGTATTGCAGTGGGTTGTTGTCTAGGGTCAGTTTGCCAGGCTGAGCTTTAGTGGAGAGAGTGAAGAGGGTGGCTGTGGATTTTTCCTTGTTGATGGTCACACACCATTTAGAGGTCCAGGCTGTTATCTTGACTTGCTATCTAACTACAATAATAAAAGAAAACTCATTTCTTACCGTGTTTCTTGGACCTTGTTAGATAATTTTGTAAATCCTTTGATGGAAACACAACTGAAGTTGAAGAAATCAAGTCTGTTCGTTACTGTTTACTGCATGTGCTCGCACGTTTTTCTCTTCGTAATCACTTTCTTGGGTCTTTCAGGCACAATAATAATACTCTTATCTTCATCCACTTTATCATAGTAAATTTGCGAAACAATGTCATTTTGCTCTTCAGCGTGTAATTTGAAGAGTAAATCTAGCATTTCTCAAGTGACAGAGCACATGTTGATACTCGCTTCAAATTGCCAGAAACCGGTCTCATTGTCAGTTTAAAACGCAGAAAAGGGAAGCAACTCGTGAAGAAATGATTCAGCTTTCGATTGTAAGAGTTCTTTCCCTTAAAAGATTAGCAGATGAAATTTTAAAAATCATAATGCGCACGGACTTAATATCGCACGTACGGCCGCAATGCCTTGTCAATGGAGCGGGTGGTCTGTGTTTCGTACGGTGTCAAAGAGTTTTAATACTATAGCAACATTGGAGTTTATGAAAAATGTTGGATTCATAAACGCTGTGTATGGATGGACTAGAGAGTATGTGTGGAGGTCATGGGGTGAGGAGGACAGGTCTGTGTGGGTGTCAAATGGGGGCGGATGTAGAAATGGGTGTGCTGGCTAGGTCAGTGTGTGTCAGACACAGCAAATATTTGGTGAATTTCTGCTAGTTTTAAGTCTGCTTAAGAGGCATATTCAGAAGACTGTTTGGGGTGATAGTGTCATCAACTTTTGCTTCTCCAGAGCAGGTACTCTGCATGGATTGACATAAAACAACCATGGCAACAGCCATACACTATCAGCTTTATGGAGTGAAAGTCAGGGCAACAACATCTTAAACTGAACTTAACCACTACTGTTTAAATAGTTGTTGCAAGATTTTCCCCGAAGATAGGGCATTTCTAGCAAACCCTCTCAAAGAGATCCACTTGGTGGGCTTTCTCCAGGAAAGTTTGGCATAATGAACCTTTTGTTGCGATTTGGTAGAGGAGGTAGGTACATAGATCAAAACAGTACTTTGACTTGCAGAGAAAACGGTCCAGAAAGGGAAAGAGAGATTGTCCATTTGTGATTTTTTGAATGGTGATGTCTGGGTTTTTGCAAGGTTATGAGTGTCTGGACAAAGCCAGTTCTCCTGTTGCTTGTGATCCGGGGGAATACAGCATCAGTGCCTCTTCCTCTGGTTGCCAGACCTGCCCAGCTGGCTACAGCTGTAGCTCCACTGCCTCCTCCCCTACAGCATGTCCTACTGGTGAGCTGGTTTCGAGTTCCTTTTTAAGATGTTTTCAAAGCCCACCACTCCTGAGCATCTTGACAGCTTGGTGGAAAACACAAGAATCTTGCAGCATGGTAGGCTGTTACTTCTATCTAAAGGATCTTTAGTTTTATAAGAAAATTAAGATCTTGCAGGTTAATATTTATTCCAGTATTGACATCCTCTGTGGTGGTGATTTATAAACAGGACACCAAAGTTCAGCAGGACAAACTTCTTGTACGGAATGTCCTCGTGGGTACAGATGTCAAAGTGTGACGGATCCTACACAAAATGTGGCTTGTGCAGCTGGAACATACTCGCCTGCTGGGCAGACTATTTGTACAGTGTGTCAGGCATCAAAATATTGCCCCAGTACAGAGTAAGTTTCAATATTCAAAATAGATTTGGTTTGAAAAAAAAATGTTTCTCCAGCAATTTGAGAAGAAACCTAACTTTTGTCAGCAACTTGATACCAGAACAATTAAAGCAAATAATTTCTCATCATTTCTAAACCAACTATCTTAAATGCTTTTTTGTGTTCAAAGGGAGGCCTTAGTGTATGGCTGTCCCCAAGGATCTTACTCATCTGGAAGTTCAACATCATGTACAGTGTGCCCAGCTGGCAAAAAATGCCCCAACACAGACGGTACTGGAATAGCAGACTGTGTTCTTGGAACTTACTCCTTGGCTGGGTCAGCATTGTGTACAGACTGCCCACCAGGTTTTGCTTGCCCTTTTACCAACAGTGACACCAAAATTGCCTGTCCTCCTGGCTCATACTCCACCGGAAAACAGAGCAGTTGCACGAGTTGTCCGCCAGGCAGGTATGGATCCTCACTGCATTCAACATTTTTTTCTGTTTTAATCTTTTGTCTCCTTGACAGTTACATACACCTTTGCTCTAATGAGAATGATGTGGATGTTGTTTTGTTGCACAGAATATAGTCATAGTCAAGACAGTTGACGAGATTTGTTTGTTTTCTGTGAGTGTTCTTTCAACCAAAATGGGTTGAAATATTATTTTCTTGTCACAGTACTGTACCATGACTCAGAGTGTTAAATTCTCAAGTTAGTGATCCCTAACTGCACCTTCCAAACAAAATGTTTGACAACATAACCCTGGTAAGGCCCCTGCATGCATACACATACCCGGTGTGCCAGCTGTGTGCACTACTCACTGGCCAATTCAAGCTGACTTTCTCAAGCACTGTGGTCCCGTGTGGTCGCGTTGTGACTGCTGGTCCATTGTTGTGGTGTTTTCATCATTGGCTTTCCTTGACTGCTTAGCACTATACTGCATCAGCTGAGTACAAGGGACGTGAGCTTGCATTTTTTTTATCTTGTTTCTTGGCTGTACTGCTTACTGTTTTAGTTAACAGTTTCATACAGTGTGGTGCGCTTTCATGCTCTTGCCTGTCGTCTGCTTGGGCATGATGTCATTGTCTCCTCAGTGTTTTCTTTTAAGCTATCTTGCCTGTACTCACGTGTGTATTGCTTTTGCCTTAGCAATTGTATTATTGTTTTTTTTTAGTCGCAACTGGCTGCTAGTGGCTTATTGTTTACATTTACTGCTAACGTGCCTCATGATGTTGCATGTGAGTCCTACTCAGTTGCAGGTTCTAATGGGAGCAAATCTCATGACAGGGCTTCTGTTTTCTCTGTCTAGAAGGATAAGTGGTGCTCTGACAGTCATTGTCATAATCAGTTGTCTACGGTTACTTCAGTGGATGTTGGTGCCTTGGACTCAGCAGATGCCTCTGTGGCTCAGAGGATCATGACTTCTGATGACGTCATCTCCTTACCTGTTCCTCTTCCAGAGCTATGTGGTCATCATGGCTGGTGTGTCGCCTGCTCCATGCATTCTCCTGCTTCTGCCTCTGCTCGCCCCCTGCTGGTTTATAGTGGTGGTGTTAGCATGGCTCGCCTGGTTCCTGTGTCTCGCCTGCCACCTTTGTCTCCGTCTGGTCTGGGTGCTGATGCTGGTTTGGATTTCTGTGCTGTGGGTATGTGCTCAGGACAGTGTGGGGATAGGTTGTCTCAGGACCACCCAGGTCTTGTGGTGTTTCTCTCAGTCCTGCGCCAGTGGTGTCAGCCATGTCTTCCCAGCAGTTTCACAGTTCGTCCCCCAACACTTCCGCTGCAGAGCACCTGTGATCCGCCCTTGCTGGCCCACCTAGGCAGTCTGCAGGATCATCCACTGCTTGTCGGATGCTTCCGTTGTCTGTTGACGGCTCTTCCGCTTCTCTCAGAGCAGGGGTGGTAAGACATCTGACTGTAGTTGACATGTCTCAATGGAGTCCTCTGTCACATCTCGTCAGTGAGATCCTCTGGTTTTGGATCTGGGAACATTTGTCACCCTGTTACAGCCTTGGACCCTTGTGGACTGGCTGACAATGGGCATTCCCATTGTTCACCCTCTGCTGCAAGTGGACATCTTGATTGCATACATCAGCCACGAGGGTGGAACCCGCTCGGATTGTCTTTTGATTCAGGCAGCAGAGCTGTGGCTTTGGGCCCATGCCCACAGTCTCTTTCTGTCAGCAGCACATGTAACTTGAACCGTGAATGTGCTGGCAGACGCTGAGTTGTCCACACTGCTTGTTACAGACAGAGTGGGCTCTGGTTCTAGAGCCTTGCCTGGTTCCGGCCACTTTTGGACCTCTTGTGCAACAAGTTCAGCAAGCAAGTTCTAGTCTGTGTGTCCAGAGTTCCTGACCTGGAAGCCTGGGTGGTGGATGCGTTCTCACTGTCACGAGTGGGTGTAGAAGCTTCCCCCTTTCTCCAGGTGCTGCAAAGGGTGGATTTCAAACATCCCCATCTGATTCTGGTTGCTCCTCCTTGGCTGGTGCAGACATAGTTTCCGGATCTCTTGTGGCTCATCAAAGTGGATCCCATTCTGCTCTGGGTCCCATTGGGGTCCCTTCTGCAGCCTCGATCTGGCATTCCCCACGCCAACCCCCAGTTTCATCTGCACCTTTGACTTTTGTAGCTGACCGCATGCCATCATGGGGCTTTCACCCCTGCACTGGATTTTCTGGCTACTGCCTGCTGCAGTTTCACCAGCAGGGTCTATGATGCACACTGGTGGCGTTGGGCGGAGTGGTGCCATAGCCTTGTAGTTGATCCTTCTTAGGCCCACCCTCCTCCCTGCTGATCTTGTTTATAAGAGCTTTCAAAAGTCGGCTTGAATTGGCCAGTGAGTAGTGTGCATAGGAGACGCTTTGGGTATGGGCATATGCAGAAGGGCCTTACCAGGGTGATGTCAAACTTTTTATTTGGAAGGTGCAGTTAGGGATCGCAAACTTGAGAATTTAGCACTCTGGGTCATGGTAAGCATTGTTAAAGAAACACAAATTTAAAGCAAAAGATTTGCAAGTAGTTGGCAAGAATGTTTAAGACTTGGGTTGTTTATTGCAAGACATCTTTGTCAACTGTTTGCTAATGCATGACTTTATGAATGTCTAATGAGCTGTTTGATAAGTGTCAAACATTGTGCTGTTTGTTAGCTGTCTGTTACTGTGCTGTCTGCCAGCTGTCAGGTGTCTGCAGTTATCTGACATTGGGAGAGTACAGCATACTGCCAGCTGTAAGATAGTTTGTATGTTTATCTACAGTGCCTGTCCTTCTACCACCACGGGCCCTCCATCACCCTGTGGCAGTGGAACGTACTCGGACAACAACGCCACATCTTGCACACAATGCCCAGCAGGTTATGCATGTTCCAGCTCCAGTGCTGCCAGCTTGTAAGTACTGCCTGTGGAAGTGTCTCTGAAATTATAGCTGGTTACAAGCAGTCATATTGCACAGCGGTGGTGAACAGCACTGCATATCTGCCATTCAAGTCAAAGGATCAGGCTGCAGCTTATTATATTTTCTGTTCCTGAGAATTGTTGACAAATCTTGCTTTAATGCAAAAGAAATAGAGTGCCTACAAAATTGAATTTTTAGAAAAAGTCTTTCTTGTCATGTTGAAATGTTAAATATTAAAAGTAATCATACGCTAGAGAAATTTTATATCCAAGTAAGCAGGCAGTTTTCTTGTCCTTAGAACACCATGTGCAGATGGCTATTATTCGCTTGGTGGCGCTCAAGCCTGCACTGGATGTCCAGAAGGCTATAGCTGTTCTCGTAAGGATCAGGGCCCAGAACTCTGTCCTGCTGGATATTACAGTGCTGCAAAGCAAACCAACTGTACTGCATGTGAGGCAGGCTACGAATGCCAAACTGTTCTAGGTAAGCTAGAAGAAAAGTTAAGAGTGCTTTACTTGAGAGGGAGATAAAAGGGAGGAAATTGGAGACAAACCCCCAACAATCTCTCTCGAAAAAAGGTGCTACATGCCAAGAAAGCATGTATACTGGACAGTCAATCTGAACCCATCAGTGGCAAGCATGCCTTACTGCCATGCTACAGCCCACCCCTCGTTGAGAGAATAACGGTTGAAGAATAATAAAAAAAAAATTCTGCAATATTCCAATTCATAGCATAGAGAAGAGCCAGTCATTGTAGATAATGTTTCTAATGTTGTGGAAAGGTTGAAGAGTTTAAATAACTCCAGGCAGCTTACATTTTTGTTTTTAATTGCTCAAGAGGGTGAGTAGCAAACCATCTTTTTTTTCATGTTTAGCCTCAGGCAAGACTCAGTGTATTGCTGGTTACTACTCCAGTGGCATGGCTATCAGTTGCAAGCCTTGTTCCTATGGATACACCTGCCCTGCTGGGTCCACTTCCCCTTCTCCAGCGGACCACGCATGTGCCAAAGGAGGGTGGTGTGATGGCAAAGATTTTAAACCATGTCCAGCTGGAACCTACAACCCTTTCAATGGGTCTGAAACAGAAAAAGACTGCGTTACTTGTCCTGCAGGTGTGGAAGTGCTATATGAATTATATCAGTTGTGTATTTCTTCAGTCCTTTTGAGACTGTTGAACAGGCTGGAAAGAAATGAGTTGAGTAATCATTTGTTTGAACAGTGGATCAGATAGGAAGCTGTATAAAATAGAAGCCATCTACAGACAGTGATATGTAGACTTTTGTTTTTAAATTAGTTATTTCTGCCTGTAGTTGAGAAGATACACATCAGGTTTATTTAATGTTTGTGTTTTTTTTTGTTTAGGCTACTATTGTGTTGGGCCAGGGGTTGAGGACTACAAGATCTACCCTTGTGTGGTGGGTCATTACTGTTTGGCAGGAACAGTGAAATCTACTCAGTATCCTTGTCCAGGTATTGACCTTCATGTCTGACAGTGGTTAGCCAGCATTAAAAGGAAGGAGATAAATCCATGTGTAGAGTATTTCTGTTACATTTTTTTTTAGTGCATGAGTTTTATCAGACTATGAGTGGATAATAATTTCTGTCTCCAAAACAAATTTGAAACACCTCCCTCCTCCCCCCCCCTAAAAAAATGTGAACTTACACATCAGTCACAAAGACTGGAAATTATTATGATCATTTTTGATGAAGTGTGTTAACCTGTTGGCTACAAGGTTACACGTTTTAAAGGTGATTGGACAGAAAAAGAAAAAAAGAAAACATTTAAGCAATGTGTC
>SMGT01003589.1:71139-85810 GCA_004794575.1 Lanistes nyassanus | reverse complement strand
ATAAATCTTATAAGAAGGAAGCTTTGCAAAGCTACAATCTGAGTGAAAGCTATATATATCTATATAGAGAGAGGTTTTCCAATGAGCTGTTTAAAACTGTAAATATAAATTTCTGATTTGGTTCTGTAAATTTCTAGGACTACAAGCAAAAAGTCAAAGTGACTGCTTGCCTTGCCCAGGAGGATATTACTGTAGAGAGAAGACTGTTACACCAAGCAGTTGTGGATTGGGAAAGTACTCAAAGACAGGACAGGATCAATGCCTTGATTGTGAACCAGGGTAAGTGTTTCAATTTTAGTTTATAGTTTTAGTTAACTTGTGTACTGTGATACCTCCCATTTAAAACCTTGAATTTTTCACCCAGTAATGGTCTTAAAAGAGGAGTTGATGAGTGAGCTAAATAATTGAGGTAGTGCATCTCAACATCAAAGGTACATATACAAACTTATGTAAATTATTCCAAACAAGAACATTTCATTTTTACTTTAATTCTTATTTAAATCCAATCTTTCTTGAGAAAGATAATGATTTTCTGGCTGGAACAGCTTTTCCTTTTTAAGTTGATTGTGTTGTCTGATGCAGATCAGTGGCAGAGGGTACTAATACATTAAACCATACTATTGATACTAAGAAGACTGCTTGTGGAAGCATTTCTGTTTTACCTGTTATTGGGACAGGGCTTTAACAGAGGGTCAAATTTTTCCCTTGCCCCACTCTTGACTCACCTCCCTCTCCCCCTGAAAAAGGAGATTCTCATTGCACAGTGTTAGGAGCAATGAGGTACGTGTTGTCTGTTCTAATGCTAGTGGCTTTAGATATGGAAGGCTGGCGGTCTGTGGCCACATACGCGTGTCACCAACAGCCCAAGCTGGGAGTAAGTGCAATAGGCACAGTCATGAAAATTTTCTCTTCCCCGATCAGGCAACAAGACGAAATGTTTACTTGTCTGACAAAGAGTTTTGGTGCCCTGGGTGGTCAGGCAATCAGCTGTTAAGTCCTGTTGGGTTCAGTTATCTAAGAAATTTAGTAGTGATAATTAACACTGATATGTTGTGAAATGTTTAAAGTTTTGTCTCGTGAAAGTAGTTTTTGAAGTTTTGAGTTTTGAATTAAAGGTAGCAGAGCTATTATCTTCACCAACCTTCAGCTCCTGTTTTAAACCAATAAAACTAACATACAAATGCTGTCATTCCTGTGAAGTTTTCTTATATTTTCAGTTGCATTAAAATTTCTTTTGCTTTGAAACATATGGGAGACATTTATCTTTGAACTCATTGATAAATGCTTGATTTTGTGTTTCGTTTCCTGAAAATCAAGGCACTGTCAGGGATGTGAAGGCTGCTAACTCATCAGCCACGCTGATTCAAATGGGTGGGTGGGGTGGGGGGGGGGGGTAACCGACTAAGCCTAACCTTGTCTGTGGGTTATCAAGATGTCTACTTGAAGCCTGTCGGCTATTAGTTGGGCCTATGAATTCACTCAGTGCAAAACAAGCTCCTATGATGCAGCAAAGTGGATTTTAGTACATAGAACTTTGAAAATAACTATATTTTTAAACAGCAAATTTCGGAGAAAAATGCTGTATTTGTCATTGTAAAAAATATGACATGTTTGAGAAAATCCTGCTTAAATTAACTGTGCCTTATTGAGTCTGCCTCCAAAAGAATACTCCAGAAGTGTTTTTTCCCAGCAGCATGCTGATGGGAATTGCTGTTTCTCTGTTACATTGATTCTAAATCACCTGAACGTACTTCCCAAGTGGATACTTCTTTCTCCACTGAATTCACAACTAACAGACAGGGTTCTCAATACTTTTTTTGGGGTGGGGCAAGGTGGGTTGGGATCGGACAGGATATGTTCTCTTTTGAAGCCATTGAGAATGAGGATGACTCAAATGTGTGTACTTGGTGAAAATGATGCTCTCATCAGTTGTGTTTACAACATGCATCAGCTATTGAAAAGATGGAGTGGAACTTGCATAAAATGCACTTGCAAAAATCCTACAACTGAATTTGAAGACTTTTGTTTTAAGTCTGCCAAACTAAATATTTTTGCTTTTTTAAGATAGCAAACTACAGTGTAAAAGTTGTAAAACTGCAACAAAAAGTAGGGTCGTAAGTCATGATAGAGGGGGAGTTGTAAATGAGGGGCCCATTATAGAGTAAAACTAGTTGGTCAGGGAAAAAAGGGTCATTTGAGGGAGTCAGTCATAGGTGAGGTCATTCATCAGAGGTACTGGTGTAATAAGGAAATGCGACAAGTTAGAGTAAATCAGGTGAACGCATGAAATGTCTGTACATAAAGGGAGGATCTATTAGTTAGTTCACCATTGTAAATGATATGAGGGTTTTTTGGTGTATATATATGTATGTGTGTGTTTATCTTGTGTTTTTCCTTGTTGATGTTCAGTCTTGTTTTCTCAGAATCAATCAGTTTAAAAACAAGAAAAAGAGTACTGAGCCCTGATTAAAATCTCTCAAACAGTAGTTTTTTGATGCATTGCCAGCAGTTCAGCAGCATCTAGAATCCATGATCTATAATGAGAATTTTGTGCTGACTGACAGCAGACAGGAGACAATGGGACAAACCTCACCACTGCTAGTTATCCAAAGATCAGAATAAAACATGCAATCAACAGCAATGTAAGAATCATTGTTTCACTTATTATTATACCTATATCTGTTGCATTTCTCCTGTCATCTTGTGTGATATACAGTAATGTGTTTAACTGAACTGTCACTTTTCTAGTTACTACTGTGACAATGTCACCACATCAGAAACTGATATGCTGAAGAACAAGAAATGTCCAGCGGGCAAGTATTGTGCTGGAAGTCTGTCCAATGTTGCCCAGGCCACAGACTGTTCACTTGGCAAATACTGCCCAGAGGGTAGGTGATGTCTGCTAAACCAAAGCAATTCTAGAAGATATCTGAAGTTTGTTCAAGCATCTGTGGCTACTTCTAAATCCATTTTCAAACATTAAAAAACACAGTTTCATTTGGGCACAGAAAGAGGTTAAAATCATCGCATTATTTTAGTGTGTGGACATTCCTCGTTGCCACTTGTTTCTAATTTTCTCATTGACTGATGCCCTGGGGAAATCAGCACATAGACTGAAGTTACATCAATTGCTCTGATGTTTTTCTGTGGATGTAACATTTAGAATCTTGCATCTCACAAATGTTACAGAATTTTTTTCTCACATTTTCAGGATTACTGTCTTGTAATGACCCATTTGTCTGAATACATCTTGCTCATGGGTTGGTCTTTAACTTTATCTACTATAAATCTTTGTATACCAATTAGTTTTCTGTTTCATATGATATACTTCTTTGTTTGCTAAAAACAGCTACTCCTGTGGAGATCAACTGTCCGGTGGGTACAATTCGTACAACAGTAGGTGGAGCCAATGTCAGCCAGGATTGTGCTCCCTGTGAAGCTGGATTCTACTGTCTCGAGGGATCTTACGTTAGCACCGGAAGATGTTTGGCAGGCTTCTATTGTCCAACAGCCTTTGCAAACCCCTTTGGTACTGAACCACAATATATTGGCTCCTATGGAAGTCAGCAGGTTTGTGAAGATAATCTCTAAATGTCTGTGTACCATGTTTCACCTGTGTAGTGCTTTGCAATAGTTTTTTTTTTAGGATTAGACCTCGTGAGTGATTATTTTGCAATCAGCTTTGCAAGCATGCTGGAACAGAAAACAGAAGGGTCAGAATTCTACGAATGCTGTGTGAGGAGTATTGTTTCTTGAAATGTTTGAGGAATTTTGTTTGTCAAAATCTTTTTTATGAAAATAATTTGGAAAAGTTAGACGTTGATTTCAGAACCACTGGAGAAATGAAGTAATGGCAAAACATCTTTTGGACGTGATTGGGTTAAAGTTATCCATGTTCCTGCATGATAAACACATTTCAAAGTAACAGAACTGAGTGCATGGACCTGTTGGACTTGCCTGTTATCAGGAGCCTTGCCCTGCGGGAACATTCACCAATGTCACTGGCACACCCGATGTCGGCAGCTGCCGCATCTGCCCCATAGGATTTTATTGTCCACAAGCATCACCCAGCCCTGTGGACTGCCCCCAAGGTTACTATTGTGAGCAAAGCAGCAAAAAACCCGTTCCATGTCCTGTGGGCCGATATGGCAACAACACAAGTAAGTATATATGAACT
Source organism: Lanistes nyassanus (assembly GCA_004794575.1). NCBI lineage: Eukaryota > Metazoa > Mollusca > Gastropoda > Architaenioglossa > Ampullariidae > Lanistes > Lanistes nyassanus. The sequence goes on along the minus strand of SMGT01003589.1, from coordinate 81,633 downwards.
GATGTTGATTTTTTTTAAAGTCGGAAAAAGATGCTATTAGTCATACCTTTGGTAGACTGGTCAACAGCACAGCATCCTCTTTACCCCTTACCATGAGAACAAGATTGCCAACTGTTGTGCTGCCTAAACCTGATCTGCCTTACCATCTGAGAATTAGTTGATAAACACATTCAAAGATAAAAGAAATAACTCGTCCGATTGGACTTGCCTGTTTTCAACAGCCTTGCCCTGTGGGAACATTCACCAATGTCACTGGCAAACCTGACATAGGCAGGTGCTGCATCTTCCCCATAGGATCTTATTGGGACAGTGATAAACCTATAGGATTTTATTGGGACAGTGATAAACCAATAAGATTTTATTGGGAAAGTGACAAGCCCATAGGATTTTATTGGGACAGTGACAAACCCGTAGGATTTTATTGGGACAGTGACAAATCCATAGGATTTTATTGGGATAGTGACAACTGTGTAAAGGCAAAAATTTGACTTTACATAGTCGAGCATTGGTTGTTATTTTATGCACATATACAGTCTAGTAGAAAATAACTATGGGTACAAAAGGAGGAGCAGATAGTGTGTGCAAGCACGGCTGTCCTTTGAGAGTAGTGGGATTGCCTCAACGAAAGGTTCCACCGTAAGATTCTTAGTATGATTAGAACTAATGGAGCCTAGTACTGCTGCTTTGCTAATCAGCCTTAAAACGTATGTGCCAGACCTGGTCAAGATGTTGGACTGCACCGTTTGTGACCCTGGCAGCTACTGTGATGCTCCAGGGCTGCTGCAGCCTCGTGGTCCTTGTGATCCGGGGTACCTTTGCTACGGGGGTGCCTCCACCTCTGCACCTACTGATGGTGTGACCGGGAGACTGTGTCCAGCAGGTGGATACTGCACGCTGGGTAGGTACTAGAGCTCAGATGTACCATTGCTGTAAGACATAAATACCTGGAGAAATTTGCACAGGCTTATATGTACAACTTGTGTTGAAAATTGTACTGGAAATTGTTGTGAAAATTGTACTGGGAACTGTATTGAAAATTAGTAGATTAGGAACAGTTCAAAATATGCTTTTTTTTTAAACTTTATGTTCAGAGAAGGAAAGGTGAGGCTGAAAGTTGAGAATAGCTTTTGTGAGACAGCATCGTATTGTAGAGAATCTTTCTACAAAAAACAAACCAAATTCCAATGAAAACGATATAATCAAAATTTCATTCCTTCAGGATCCTATGAAGCCAAACCATGTCCAGCAGGAACATACAGCAATGCAACAGGTGCAGTCAACAACTACGACTGTTTTGAGTGTGACGAAGGCTATTACTGCTCTTCAGTTGCTGGCGGAGAGCCCACAGGGATGTGCTGGGGGGGTTACTTCTGTACAGGAGGTGCCAAGACACCGCGTCAGAATATTGCTGCACCTGGTAGGTGTTGCCTTTTCACCTCAGCTGAATCAAAAGAGGGTTTTCTTTGAGACATACTGTCATTTCATAGTGGATTTATCATCCAATCAGTAAGTTTTCCCTTTTAGCACAACTAAATATGACAGAAATAAAATACTAGGGTTTGTTATATTTGTAGTGCATTATATGACTTGTAGGATGCTACACACTTCTATTGAACCAGCATCATGAATTGTTTGCTTATGTGAAGTGGTAATATAAATCCATTGTTCATGTTTTTGTTCGTGCAGGTTATTTTGCACCAAATGGTTCCTCGGCACCACTGGAGTGTCAGAGAGGCTACTACATGCCATACTATGGAGCCTCAGAGTGTTTTGTGTGCGATCCAGGCTTCTTTTGTGATAGCACAGTTTTGAATCAGTCTCAGCCCTGTCCAAAAGGAAGCTACTGTCCCAACGGCACACAAACACCCCTGACCTGTCCTCCAGGCACATTCTCTAACCAGTAAGAAACCAAAATTGGAACAAGCATGATATGTGAGATGCACAGAAAAATAACCTTTTGCGGGACTGTTTGGAACTGAGGGGCTTGATAAGGTCCTTTTTTTAAAAAAAAAATAAATCCTTACAACATGATGGGCCACGATTGTAGCTTTCCCTGTCGAGTACAGTATAGGCAGTGACAGCTGTGCATCCTTCGATTTTAAGTGTGATTTCTGTATGAATATTTCATGATATCCAGCAGTGCAAGAGTTAATTGCAAGCCATTCTTAATGTTATAAAGGGTTAATTTTTAAGTATATCATGCTGTTCAGTTTGCTGCCCAGGTATTTATTAGAAATTATTGTGATGCATACAACATTTAGTCATTGGTTGTTTTGAAGACTGTCATAATGTATTGCATTTCTTACAACGATAGAAGACTTTGAACCGTGGTATGGAGATATAAATTTATGTGTCTGTTTAGAATTGGAACAGAATGGGATTCAAGCTAGGATGTTTTGTTTTAGATATAGCTTTTGTTGTTAATTTTTTTTTCAGAACTCACATGACATCTCTGTACAATTGCACAGAATGTCCAGCTGGTTTCTATTGTCAGGACAGAGGTCTGTACGAACCTACAGGCAAGTGTAAAGCGGGTCACATTTGTTACCATGGTGCCACAGCTGATGACCCAGTGTACAACAATGACCCATCTGGTAACAAGACCATCATCACTTGGGGAGACACCTGCAGTGCTGGATATTATTGTCCTGAAGGTACAGCACGTATGGTTCCATGCCCACGAGGAACCTACAACCCTGATCGCAGCGGTCAGTCTGAAGCAGCATGCCAGAAGTGTGATCCTGGCAAGTACTGCAATGGAACGGCCTTAACTCAGCCATCAGGGTCTTGTCTTCCTGGCTATTTCTGTACTGGTAATTCGTCAATACCTGACCCAGTGGATGGACTCACTGGCAATATCTGTCCCTTGTACCACTTTTGCACAGGCGGAAGCAGTGTGCCACAGCTGTGCGCCATTGGATACTTCACAAACGAGACAGGGTCTTCTGCCTGTCTGTTGTGCATCGCTGGGTATCTTTGTTACCCTGGAGAAGCTCCAAGAATTTGTCCTCGTGGTGAGTCCACATAGCTTTTTGTGAATGTGGCTGGCATTTTGTGAGAGTTGGCAATTTTAAGTCTCAAGCCTGAAGTCATACTTGGGCAGGAAACCCTTCACGGCAGGTGGTTACATTGGTAGCTAGCAGTGTTGTTGTTCCAGGGCGAGAGGCTACTTCAGTAGCCATAATAAGTTAACGTGTATCAGAGAACATTTTATGTGGGAGAATGTGGTGTACTGTTCGGCCAAGAGAACATATAGTCTTCGCACCTCATTGATATCAAGCAGACTGAACACGGTAGAATATGTCAATTTTGGTTTGGTTTGTTTTGGGAAAAGCTGTCACTGCTGACTGTAAGGTTAAGCAAGCTCTGCATTGCCCTATTCTGTGCTGCCGCAGTCAAGGTGTTAAAAATTTAGATTCCACTTTGACCAAGTGCTGATCATCACCTATCCGTCCACTTACTCATTAATACAAATTTCAAGAATATTCACACATTGAAAAAATACTAAAATTTCCACCTATTGTTTAGGTTACTACTGTGAGGCTAGCACTGAATTGATTCCGGTGACAAGGGGAAAACCATGCCCCGTCGGTACATACGGGGCTAGAGATGGGCTGTCTTCTGCATCTAACTGCACACCTTGTGATGCTGGCTACTACTGTGAGACTGAAGGTAATGTGGCTGACTTCTATGAGAGCTGACCTACTAGATGAACTGTAGTAACATCACAAGTAGAACCTGCAGCAGTAGAGCCTGCAGGAGCAGTGGAGTCTGTGATAATGATGATGTTAGTGGTCACTTATAATGTGCCAGAAAAATACTCATGAACAGGAATCATAATTGCAGGCAGGAAACAAAAAGAAAAAATAACCATGGTTACATCAGAAATGGGGAATAAAGAAGTCTTTAGAGGGAGGTTGAAGAAGTGCAGATAAGACAAATCCTGATATAAATATATGCTTTCTTGGGTTTTTATATCTTACAGCATTCCTTAACTGCAAAGCAAGCATTATCAAGGAAATGTCTGTCATGTTCTTTATTTTGCTTCTGTCTGAAAAGGTCTAAGTAATGCCACAGGCCTGATCAGTGCTGGCTCCTGGGCATTGCAAGGAGCAAGGGGACCCACTCCACAAGAAACAGACAACAGCATGTATGGCGTTTGTCCCAAGGGAAGCTACTGTGTCAAAGGCAGCATGTGGCCTCAGCCATGCCCTGCTGGAACTTATGGGTAAATGACTTATACTTTTTAACATGAACTAATTAAAAAGTGAACATAAAAAGTGGTTTACGCTAAGATTTATAAACAGCATATTCTAGGCACACACACACACACATGATCTGGCCAGGATCAGGACAAACTTTTTGATGCTTCAGCGGTTTCTTGCAGTGACATAAGGGGTCTGACAGCAAGAGACACCTGCAAAAGCTGTCCAGGAGGCAAGTACTGCCCATACGACAACATGACAACTTCGGGGTTTGATTGCGATCCGGGGTACTACTGTTCAGGTGGATCACCTGTGAGCAACCCAGTCAACCAAACTTATGGCAGTGAATGCCCAAAAGGTTTGTTCCAGCTTTCCAGAAAAAAAACTTGCACCAGTTATGATTCTTGGAATAAGCCCCCATGCATGCCCCTCTCCCCCCCTCCCCCCCGGTATTATTGACCTAAAATGTGAAGAATGAAGTTTATTCCTCTGGAAAAATAAGCAAGGTCTTGGAGTTTAGAATTATGGGGAAATGTTGGTGCCTCTGATGATGATATTATCTTTCGTTAAACATGGCTTCAGTATTTTTTCTTTCAGGGTATTACTGCGAGTCAGGATCAGCAGCCCCTGTCCCCTGTCCTGGTGCCGAGTACAGCAATCACACTCGCAGCACAACTTGCCTCAGCTGTCCAGCTGGTTACTATTGCCCAGTTAACACAAGTGAACCCATCTCATGCCCTCAGGGTTACTGGTGTCCAAAAAACTCGGATCTGTATAAAGATCTGTGTCCAGCTGGTACCTTCAATAACATCACTGGGTCCAATTCTTCTGCTGACTGTTTGAATTGCCCACCTGGGTAAGCAAGAGGACAAATATATGTGGGTGTGCATGCAAATGTTTTTGCAAGTATGTACATACATGTATGCATGTATATATGTGTGTGCACATGAATGTATGCTTGTGTGTGTGTATGTATGTGTGTGTGTGGTTGTAGGGAGGGGTATGTGTACATACAGAGAATTTTTTTCTAATTCTCAAGCATTCTTTCTCACACTATTCTGTCTGTGGCATGTCTACACAAATATGTGTCGTGGCACAGGTTCTACTGTGGGTCAAAGGGCCTGGCAATGCCCACAGACAAGTGTGATGCAGGATGGTACTGCACAGAAGGAGCAGCATCAGCCCGTCCTTTAGCATCGGCACAAGGTGGACAGTGCCCGGCAGGGTCTTTCTGCCCACGTGGAAGTTCCCAGCCTCTGCCTTGCACCCCAGGCTTCTATTGTCTGGATGTTGGTAGGCAGCAAGTAGCTGGCTTCTGGCCTGTTGAAAAACCTCATATTAGATCTCCCAACTATATCTTTACATGCTGTTGGTGTCATGCTGTGTCTCTTATAAGATTTTCAAAGTTTCTTGAATCACCTATTTATTTACTTTTTCTTTTTTTTGCCTACATCTTTTAAACGTTCCCTTTGCAAAGTGGTGTTTGAGTGTGTTGGTACAAACATCACGGTACAACTAAAAGCGTCACTACACCTTGGGAGGAATGATTGCAGGCCTGGAGACTCCCACTGGCAAGTGCAGCGAGGGCTATTACTGTCTGGCTGGCTCCCCTACAGCCACACCTGTGGGCTCATCCTATGGTAAGTACATTATACTTCTGATTGGTTACTGTCTCTTGTTGCCAGGGAAGAAAAATTAATAAAATCTATTATCTAAATGCTCATGTTACTGATGTTACATATATGCTTTCTTTTGTTTCCAATCCTTGTCCTTCTCCCAAACTGTCCCTCCTGAAGGATAGGTGACTGCATACTTTGCCATGCAGCATAAAAAAATAGTATATAATCACTTATAGTTAATTTATTCTGTCCAGGTGGTCTGTGTCCTGCTGGTCAGTACTGTCCAGCAGGTAGTGCTAATGGCACTTACTGCCCACCTGGGACATACCTGAATACCACCGGCTCGAGGAGAGAGGGTGATTGTTTAAACTGCACCCAGGGTTACTACTGTGATGGTTATGGCAGTGTGGTACCTGATGGCCTTTGTGCAGCTGGCTACTATTGTCCAGCAGGCATGAACACACCATCTCCAGCTGAGTACACGTGTCCCCAAGGTGAAGATTGAAGTCTGACCCCCCCCCCCCCAACTCCTTTTTTTTTCCTTGTCGATTTTCTCAGGGTTCTTCAAGGTTTCATAATGGGCCTGAATGCACATAGAAATCCCATTCCTTAACCCTTACACTGCTGAATATAATGAAAAATCCATGCAAAAATCATGAGGATACTGCGGTCGACAGGGAAAGCCACGATCGTGGCCCACCGTGCTGTAAGGGTTGTCAATTCGATTAGGAATGAGAATAAGTCCATTTTTCTCTTTTCACTTCTATGTCTTCTATGTTTTAGTGTTTTTGATGCTTTTTTAGATTCTGGTCATTGCCGTGCTGTGTACATCTCACAGGTGTTCACCAGGTTATTGCTTGTAGCTTGTACTGCTCACCGGAAAGCTGTTTTTGAACTTTTTACAGGTCACAGGTGTCCGTCTGGCAGTCAGGTGCCGATAAGGTGCAGCAATGGAACGTACCAGGATGAGACTGGGCAAGGATTGTGCAAGACATGTCCTGCTGGCTTTTTCTGTGACAACCGGTTCATTCCAGTGTCCCTGTTCAACAACTCAATATGTCCTGAAGGCAAGTACAGTGTAGTCCACACCTATGTTTCTTTGTGATGTGGCTAGCAGATAGTAGGTACCATTGGAGTTGTGGCTAGTGCATGCAAACACTATTTAAAATCTGGAAATAAGTTTAACAGAGTTTGTCTTTCTGTAAAACTGGTGTTAACTCTTTTGTACACTTAGATAGAAATGTCAGTCACGATGGTCCGGATATCATTCACAGCCCACTGAAACGTATTCCTGCAGATGCACTTAACAGTTTGAGGGTACTAATCCTGGTGTCATTGGAAAGCTCTATCATTGGTTGTATCCCCTGTGCTGTTTAAAAATGGGTTTTTAAAATTTAGATTGGGCTTGCCGACAGTTTTTGCTTAAAACCTGCTTACCAGGACAGTAATGTAACTCACAAGAAATGGGTGTTGGATGGAAGAGAACATTTAAATCAAATCAAGTTTGGTAGGAACAGATACTTTAAATATAGTTTAGGCCGAAAGTTCAGAGAAAATACCAAACCTTGGATTTTATTCAAGGTCATAAAGTGATGATAATATCTAGTTCAGAGACATTGAAAGAGGTCCAGCAGTGATGTGCGGAATGTATTAGACTTTTTTTTACCTAGAGTATACAGGAACAACATTCGACACCAAATGGTAAATAATATTTAAACTTTGCCAATAAAAATTCATCAGGAATTTTACAATCCAAAAATTGATCTTTCCTAATCAAGTATATTATTGCAAGTGTCTTAGTTTATTAGCAATATTTTTTTATACATGCCAAGATTTCTGCACCCTCAACGTCGTGCATAGATTTTTGCCATATGAGAACAAAGAGTTTACCTACACCACACTAATAGATTTACCTTGACTTTGAGATGCAGACACAAGAAATATTGTTTTTCTTTCTTGAGTGAAGAATGCATGATATTTGCCCTGCTTCCCCAATACTCCACTAACTGGCGCCTTCAGGAATTTGTAAGCATTCATTTCAATTCAGGTTACTACTGCCCTAGTGGCACACAGTATGGGACCCAGTACAGATGCCCTCGAGGAACATTCAGTAACTATACTGGTCTTCAGGCTGCATCGAATTGCCAGCCTTGTCCAGGGGGATATTACTGCGACCAGGAAGCTCAGACCACGTATTCCAAGATCTGTAATGCTGGGTATGTATTCATTTGCTATTATCTTCCCTTGGAATTATGGAACATAATATTATGACAAAAAATTAAATAAGTGCTTTAAGCTTGGAGTAGAAAAAAATGGCGAAAACAAGGGAAGCTGAACCAAGCTAGATGACAACTATAAACTTGACCTTTCAGGGCACTACCCCTTCATTAGGACAGAACACACAACACAGACACTAGAAAATAAAACAGCCTGCGGTTTCCATGTTGTGTTTCTACAGATTAATGCCCTTTTCTAGCTACCTCTTTGTGTTGTGCGTTCGGTCTGATAAAGGGGTAACAGCCTGTAAGGTCAAGTTTATAGTTGTCACCTAGCTTGGCACAGTTTGTTTTCATGATGTTTGTTATGGAAAGCTTTGAGTTTAGGGTTTTATAGTCTTTGTTTTGTTTTGATGTATCCTGTGAAACACGGAAATATCTTCAGATCAAGATTAGAATCTAAGATGACTAAAATAACTTTGCAGTTCCATTGCATTCATTCCTGATGCAGTGCAGAAAGAGACCTGTACCTTTTTCTCCATTCTGTACTTTGGTTTCTCATTTTGTTTTGTTTTTTTTGTGCCTGATAAAAAAATATTGTGTCTTTTCCAGCTTTTACTGCCGACAGTATGCAGAGTCAGGAACGCCTTCCCAGGGTGTTGATGCAAATGTATGTCCTGCTGGACACTTTTGTCCACAACAGACTGCTGAGCCTCAGAAGTGTCCCTTGGGAACTTACTCCAACATGACTGGACTTACTGACATTGGACAGTGCCTCAACTGTACTGCTGGTGAGCTCCTGACTTCTGTCCCTAGATTTTTTTAATTTGATGTCTGAAGATTCTCTTGGTTTTTACCAGCAATTCCCTGTTCATCGATGTCCGTTAGTAGAGTGAATTCTTTTGTCTTAGGTTTCTATTGTGGGGAGACAAACTTGACTCGTCCTAGTGGCCCATGTCAGGCTGGCTACTACTGTCCCGTGGGCTCCAGCAGAGCAACTGCTGTGGACTGTCTGCAAGGTCACTACTGCAATGGCAGCAATGCTGTGCCTACCCCTTGTCCAAAAGGTAAAACAAGCAAGGGATTAACATCCACATAACAAGTGATTAACATCTACTTAACAACTGATTAGCATCCATATAACAAGCAATTATCATCTACATTCTCTCTCCCCTCCCAACCACCCCCCTCCCTTAAAATAAAATGACTGTGATCTCCATAGAGTAGATACAAACAGAATCCCTGTAGAAATAAATAAAGTAAAAACAACAAAACTAGTAAAGGCGAACCTGACTAACCCAATTAATTGGCTAGACCACTTGGTAAATTGAAGAAAGAAAAAGAAAGAAAAGGAAATTGATGGCTCAAAAACCAGAAAGGGTGACTTTCAATTTTAGGACAGTTGAAATCTGTAGCCCTGCAAAACAAAATACAAGATCCTACATCATAACACCTATATTTACCTAACTAAGAATATGACAATATGTCTTTTGGAGGGGGGCAGGGGTTTGGCCACACAATTCATGGTTCAACTCAGAAAATCAAAACTCGCAAAATTTTTGTCTTTGGAAGCCAACAAAATGGTGATCCTTTTCCCCTTACATTATAAACTCAAGTGTGTTACACATGATCAACAACCATTGTTTTCTCTCCTATACCTAGCTGTTCAATCAATCAACAATTAAATTCACCCGAAGCTATCCCTTGGTGACAAATCTATTTTTCTCTCCCATGTGCTCTGGTGCACAGTTAGAAGTCCTGCTTCAGAAGAACGCCATGCTTAACAAAATGGCTTGTACAGATTATAACTCTTTGACACCGTGCGAATAACCGACAGCCCGCTCCATTGGCACTACGTTTCCGCCTTACGGGCTGGATTAAGTCCGTTCGAATTATGATTTTTAAAATTTCATCTGCTAATTTTTTAAGGGAAAGAACTCTTACAATCGAAAGCTGAATCATTTCTTCACGAGTTGCTTCCCTTCTCTGTGTTTTAAACTGTCAATCAGACCCGTTTCCGGCAATAATTCGAAGGGGGGGTCCACATGTGGTCTGTCACTTGAGAAATGCTAGATTTGCACTTCAAATTACACGCTAAAGAGGAAAATGACATTGTTTCGCAAATTTACTGTGATAAAGTGGATGAAGATAAGAGTATTTGTTCCTGAAAGACCCAAGAAAGTGATTACGAAGAGAAAAACGAGCGAGCACATGTACTGAAGAGTACAGAACAGACACTGAGACTGAATGGCGAGGACTTTTTGATTTCTTCAACTTCAGTTGTGTTTCCATCAAAGGATTTACAAAATTATGGAACAAGGTCCAAGAAACACGGTAAGAAATGAGTTTTCTTTATTTATTGTAGTTAGTTAGCAATTTTAAATAATGTTTTTATTGTTTTGGGGGATTTTTTTATGAATTTTTGAAAAAAGGCTAAAAATGCTCCCCCCCCCC
>SMGT01003589.1:25705-64223 GCA_004794575.1 Lanistes nyassanus | reverse complement strand
GGGGTGGGGTGGGGGTGGGGTGGGGGCTAAGCAGAAAGGACCATGTCTACTTTGTTTTCCCAGTCATTTGTCTGGGACCTCGATAGAACCAGTTCATTCATAGGCTCCCCAAGCAGGAGTGAATGTGTCAGTGTGTTTATCTCGGTTCCCTATAAGACTTGATGGGAGTTTTAACACGTGGTGCTGCACTCCTGACTTGGTGACTAATGGATGGCAAGATGATTAACTGCCTGATGGACCTGCAGACTAAGTTGCTAACTGGGAGGCCCACAGCACGAGTGGTAGAGGAATAGACTGATTTAGGGAATAATTGTTTCTGTAACATTGTTGTCTTTTGAAGGATGTTTTCCTCGAAGTGGTAACCGTACCTCACACACACAGACAAGATCTTACATTTTTGTCCTGTGCTTTCAGGTCAGACAAAGCCAGGGGCTGAGTGTTGGGGAGGCTACTACTGCCCTGGGCAAATGGCTGTCCCAAACCCTGTACAATACTTGTGCCCAAAGGGCCTGCACTGTCCTAACGGCAGTGAAATTTACAAGGTACTTCACCAATCTCATTTACACACAGCATCTCAGATCAAGATCAAATAAAATTAATATTCCTGTCATTAAGTGAGTAGACAATTATTATGGTTTCTGTTTTAGATTTATTATTAGGTGATTTAAAATTCGTGAACAGAAAGAAAGCTATTCTCAGTTACATTTATTCATGCTTTGATGTTGGACAAGAATTGGAGATAAAATCATGTAGACTTAATTGTGCAGTTGTGATCTGTCATCAGGAATGTGCTGATGGCACCTACACAAGCACTTCAGGCCAGGCCAGCTGTGATATCTGTCCACAAGGCTTCTACTGCCTGCCTGTCACACCTAACAATGCTTCACTCAGCATCAGAGCTTGCCCTCCCGGTTACTACTGCCCACCAGGTAGTGTGTGACCATTGAGTTTTTCTTGGATCATGAACAGCTTGTGCTAAAATATTCTATGTGTTAATTATGTTATTTTAAAATTTTGTTTTAACTGGTAACCGAGGAGCTGCATACTGCCATTCATGGAGATCTACAGTCTTTCTCCGTTTTCCTCGCTTTCCTTACGTAGAGGAAGCAGACACAACTTAGTCATCAGAACATAATTCACCAGCTATTACTGATATGAAAGAATCTAATTTGGAAGAATGAGGCATTCTCAGAGAAAATACTTATGCTGCAGTTTAAAAGAAGTACATGTAATATATAATGGTATTACTTTGTAGCTTGATGTTTGAGAATGTTATAAGTTTGGAAGATGTTTTCATCGGACATTTTATACAGTAAATCCTTGCAATTCACTGGTGAAGTAGAAGGTAGCACAGGCATGCATTTTCAGATTTGTGTTTGTCTTGGATCTGTGCAGGTACAGGGTCTGACTGGATGTCATGTCCAGGTGGTACATACAGCAACACAACAGGACTCTATGATGTGTCCCAGTGCTTACCATGCAGCAGTGGCCAGTTCTGCATAGGAGAGCATCTCATTTCCCCAACAGGCATATGTGCTGCTGGTACTGAAACCTGTCTTTTGTTCTAAAATTGCTTATCAAGCGACGAATCCCATTTTCTTGCTGGAAAAAAAAAGAACTGGTGTTCAAGGAATGGGCTAGAACATAAAGATTGTTTCCAACATTTATCTTGCATGTGGAAACAGAATTCAATGAAAAGCGTATTGTAAACCTTGATTGTTTATCATCTTAGGATTCAATGAGCCACCTGCAGAAATCACAGATTTAAGAAGCTCATCTTCATATCGTCTGTCATCATACCAGTCTATTTTCTGCAGAGACAGGTAACACCTGTAATTATTCTGTTTCATTTTATCTTTTGCCTGACAGGATACTATTGTACATCTGGTGTAGACCGTCCTATGCCAGGATCAGCTAACAACACGGGAAACATCAGCTGCACATGTCCTGTCACAGCCCTACACACAGGTGTTGGAGGCATTTGTCCACTTGGTCACTATTGTCCTGCAGGTTCAGGGCAGCCTGTTCCATGCACACCTGGCACGTACGCCGACCAAGAAGGACTGGCAGCCTGTCTTAGATGTCCCAAGGGTTACTTTTGCCTGAGTAATTCCACCCAGTTTATCACCTCTTTATGTCCTGCAGGTGAGCATTGTCTGGACACTTAAAATTTTTTTACAGATCGCATTTTTTGTCCAGATAAATGTATTTATATGGTTTATTCTTGAGAAAGGTTTAAGAAAAAATGAAGGGCAGTCTCTGTGGCATTAATCAAGAATCAGAAATCAAGCACCCGTGTATTGATCTGTCTTCAGGTCATTACTGTCCAAACGGCACTATGTACGGCACACAGTGGGAATGCCCCCCAGGGACATACAACCCCACCCTAGGTGGCAGCAGTGAGGGCGACTGCTTGCCATGCCCTGGAGGACTGTACTGTGCAGGGAGAGGTAACTCACAACCTACAGGCAACTGCAGTGCTGGCTGGTATTGTTCAGGCAGATCAGACAGTCCTAACACTACCACTTTTGGAGGCAAATGTCGCCGTGGTTTCTTCTGCCCTGAAGGTTTGAAATTTCTTACTTTGTTCACGCCTCACCATTATTTTATTGTAATTTTGTTTTTGATGGAAGGGGACATTTCCTGATCACAATAACTGTTGTTCATATCGACTGTTTCTGTTTGATTTTATTGTCATCTGGAGTTGTTATTCTCTAATTTACCACCTCAACTTTCATGCCCTTTTCCATCACGAAACACCACTCTTATAATCATCATGAGCACTTTCCCTTGGCTTTGTTTCTTTGCACAGGCTCATCAGATCCACAGCCATGTCCAGGTGGACAATACTGTCAAGTAGATGGTCTGTCTCAGCCTTCAGGCAACTGCAGTGCTGGCTATTACTGTATTCTGCGAGCATCTGAATCCTTGCCAGTGGATGGGGTCACAGGAGCTGTTTGTCCTGCAGGATTTTATTGCCCACAGGGTTCTGCCTCTCCATTGCCATGTAGTCCTGGAACATATAGTCCCTCCAGTGGAAATACTCAGGTAAGACCAGTTAGTAGAACTAGAAATTCTAGTTCTGGTGAACTAGAAGTAGGGTTACCTGGATTTTTAAATGCATTTTTATGCAGGCTTTGTCTGTCTTTCGTAAATGTTCTTCAATTCTCTTTGTTTACTTATCGTCTGCAGCTCAGGTGGACTGGATTGCCATTCTTGAGACCAGGTCTTTGGGATGTTGTGAAGATTATGGCATTTCTGTCAGATTGTCAGATGATGATAGGGTGTGCCACTGTTGTGAGAGAAAGAGTTCAAGGATAGATAAAGTGGCTGAAACATTTTTTGGGGTTTGAAATACAAAACAAAAATTAGATGTTGGAAATTTTCTTGGAAAATGTTGTTTTGAACAGGCTTCAGACTGCATCACCTGTACGGCTGGAGAGTACTGTGGCAGCTACAACCTCACAAGCACCACTGGCAACTGCACAGCAGGCTACTTCTGCCCCAGTGGAAGCATCACAGACATGTTTGAGTGCACCGTTGGTCACTACTGCCTTGAACGTAGTTCATCCCCAGTGCTGTGTCCTAGTGGCTGGTACCAAGATGAGAAAAGACAGCCTACCTGCAAAATGTGTCCGCCCGGATATTATTGCGACAACAGCAATGGCATAGTCATCATTAATGGCACTGTGACATGTCCTGAAGGCTACTATTGCCCTGCAGGTAGTAGAAATTCCATGTTTGTTTATGATCAAATCATGAGATTATGTTGCTGTTAGCAAGACCTGTCACTGGTTTTGCTTCTACAGCATTCTAATATCTGGTATTTTTGATGAGATAAACTATTGTAGCGGAGCAGAATGCCAAAATTTGTGTTTCTTACACACACAAGACTTAAGATTAAAAATACAAAGAATATATGCACACGAACATGAAAATATGCGATAAATAGAGTGCGCTCTGCTCTTCCTGTTAGTGTTAAGGAAAGTTAAGTAGAGTGAGAAGGAAATAAAGATAATTGCTTTAAAAGGTAGTTTAACTAGCTAATATGAATAGATAAAGGTACGAATTCTGCCTACAATAAATTTACTCTGTCAAGACGTTTGATAAGTTAAGTATCTACAGAAAGAGTAAAGCGAGGAGAATCCGAATATGTTAGTTGTTAGTATCTGCAGCTATCCTAGAAGGATATAGAAACGTTTAAAGAGAGTGAGCCTCACACAGCACGCGGTAAAAGGACACAGTGCCTCACAGCCACGGTACGCTGGGCACCACTCGACCTGGGCACCCCCCCCCCCCCCGACGACACTGTGGCTGTGAGCGTGGTGGCCAAAACCGTCTCCGTGATGGCTGCCACCCATCACACTATGAAGGGCTATAAGCTACAGATTTTTAATAAAGTAACCTTGGCATCTACAGTGACACGTCTCAGAAATGCAGTTGCCCATTGCTTTCCAGGGACAATGAGGAAAGATCAGTACCCTTGCCCTGTAGGTACCTTCAGCAATCTCACAGGTCTGAACCATAGCGACCAGTGCAGTGCTTGTTCAGGTGGGCACTATTGTGACCAGGTAGGACTTCCTCAGCCCTCAGGTTTCTGCCACCGTGGGTACTTCTGCAAGCACTATGCCATCTACTCCACCCCTAACCAGACTGGCAATGCTGACGTCTGCCCACAGGGTATGATTGCATGACATCACCAGTCTCTTGTTTTCAGAGATTCTATATGTTTGTGTTAAGTCTTTTTACAGCACTGGACATGATTTTGGTATTTTGTGTGATTTGTAAGTCATTGTGGAAAACCAAATTTTTATTTCAAATGAGATTTTAAAATAAGTTCTCCACTGAATTACAAACTATTTTATCTTAGTAATATATTCGTATTTTATGTTTTAAAAACACTAAGTTTTGAAAACATTAAAGAAGGTCACATGATTTGCTTTTGTGTTACATTTGTGATACAATGTATTTGGTATGTTACATTTTGTAAATTTGTGTCAATGTGGGCTGACAGGATTTTACTGCGAAGAGGGTACAGTTGATCCAAGAGCCTGCCCTCCAGGTACATTTGGATCAACTGTTGGCTTGCAGAATATCACTGAGTGCACACCTTGCAATCCTGGTTACTACTGCCAGACACCTGGTTTGACGAACAGTGAAGGTGAGTAAAGATGTGGCTTGTGGCATATTGTGTTTTAGGTGAATTGGAAACAGCTAAATGAATAAGAGAGATGATTTGAGCTTCTAAGGAGGAGAAGGAACAGTTCAGAGGATAGTTAATTATGATACTAATGACAGAAAAAAATATGGACACAGTGACGTGAAAAAAGTCTCAGCGGTGAAGACTGTAGTACCTCAAGTGTCTGACTCAGAATTCTTAATACACATGTTATCAGCCATTAAATACTGCCGAACACAGAAGTGTGTGAGAGGTCAAGCCAGGGTACATTGAATTCAGCTGAGCAGTCACACCTTGCTGTTAGCTGGTCTCTCTGGCTAGTGAAGGTGTTGGCACATAGTGTCTGATTCTAATGTGTAAATATGCAGCATTTCATATTTATTTTTCTGGTGTAGGTCTCTGTAGTGCAGGGTACTTCTGTACTGAGGGCTCCAACTCCAGTACAAGTGAGCTGTGTCCTATGGGTGGGTTCTGCCCCAAGGGTACCAGTGTACCCAAGAGGTGCCCTCTGGTGAGTTTATAATATGTAAAAGAATGGGTAGAATAGGGAGGTTGAAGTGGACTGAGGCAGTTAGATATGTTGGGACTTACATATGGGATTACAAGTGGGGTTAAGAATGACCATGCAGCCGTCAAATCATAACCCATCATACCTCACTGTGGCTTACAACCAATGAATGGTTTACATGATAAAATACATCCATAATAAGCAAACCTCAGGGATCCAAACTTAACAAGTAGAATCTTTGTTCATCAAAAACATGACCCCTCAAAAACAACAGGTTATCGGTAACAGTTACAAAACTTTTCTTTCATTGGTTACAAGTTGATGTCTTATTCCTTGGTGACCCAAAATGACATCGAACCCATGCTCTAATGCTTGACAATCTTTCCCCAAAAGCAGCACAGAGCACTAATCTTGTACTTTATGAAATAAATGTGTGAGTGTGTTTCCCATATGGGATCCAGGCTGAAATGAAAATAGGGTTTAAAAGTGACCCACATGGTTTCCCATAAAGGGCTCTTATACATTCCAGATAAAAAATTTAGTCATACAGTTGCTTCAGCTTTGATATATTAGTATAAGCTTACAATTGTAGACAGGTCTACACTGCTTCTGTGCTGACTTGCAGGGTACATTCAGTCCTTACCGTGGCCTGAACAGCTCTGACTTCTGCACACCCTGCTTGCCTGGACAGTACTGTGGTGAGGAAGGCTTGAATGTGACCTCGGGACCCTGTGAGCCTGGCTACTTTTGTCCGGCAGGTCAAAACTCCTCTCGCCCAGCTGATTTTGCATGTCCTGTGGGGCACTACTGCCCTCTGAACTCCTCGCAACCTTTGCCCTGCCCCAGTGGAACATACATGAACCATACCTTGGCCTCAGAGTGCTATGTCTGCCCAGCTGGATGGTAGGTCTTCATCTGACTAAAGCAGTTTTCATTCATTTGTTTATTGACTCTTATTAAAAATAATTCTGTGAAATTTGCTTTGATTTCTTGTTGATGCAAAGAAAAGGAATTCCATGAATTTTTGAACACTGCCATATCAGATTTTTTCATTAGTGTATTGGTACCTGACTTACTGCAGATTGCAACGGTTTATTTATTTTAGTATTTATTTATTTTGCTGCTTGATTTATCACTAGGTATTGTCCAGGTGGTAACCTAGTTCAAAAGTGCCCAACAGGTCATTTCTGCCCAGAGGGAACTGGTGTTGACTGGCAGCCCTGCCCACTGGGCACGTTCTCTAACCAGACCGGACTTTCTTTAGAAAACCAATGCTCCCCTTGCCTGGGAGGTCAGTACTGTGGCCAGCCAGGTTTGACCTGGCCCTCAGGGTTGTGTCAAAGTGGCTACTACTGTGAATATGGTGTGGACAGAGCTAAACCCAGTGGCAATAGCTCTGTGCTAGCCAATGGCTCTTGTGTGATGCCAGGTAGGTCTGAGTCTAGGAAACCCAAAGCATTACCTATGTGTCTCATTTATATTGCCAGTTGTTACTAGTTTTGAACTCTCAGATTGATGACACTGTTCCAAAATCATCCTAACAGCTACTGTGTAGTTTATGCAATTTTTGCATGATAATCATAAGCAGTCCTTACGTTCTTGGAAACGCTAAGCATAAAACGTATATTGGATTCTCCTCATAATCATGTCTGGTTATGAACTGTTTTGGTTGCTAATTTTTTTTCCTACATCCCACTTCCAGTTAATTTGCAGGTAATTCAGTTTCTTTGGATTAGGGGCCATTACTTTTCTTTATTGAACAGTCTTATTATCCTCAGAATGGACAATGTTTCAGGTGGGCAGACAGGCTCAGGAGGTCTGTGTCCAGTGGGGAGCTATTGCCCACAAGGCACCACTCATCCCCTGCCCTGTGGTGCAGGAAGCTACAGCAACATATCCGGTCTGGCATCTTGCCTCCCTTGTCCTGCAGGCTTCTACTGCCAACAGGGTGTGTTGCCAGCATGTTTGTCAGAAATTTTCAAAACCTGAGTAAAAGCAAAATCTGAAAACTGTGTTGAATCAGTAAATGCGAGTACAGCCAACACCTTTGTCTTAAACTCTCCAAGCCATCATTTATTGTATTGAATGTCATATGCACCTTTAAAATTTTAATTGAAATTTAAATGGAAGAAATGTATCTGGCAGTGAACTTGTATATTTGGATGCATTGTCTGACATGCCATTCAAAAGAACTTTCTTTTGCTTTCAGGAGCTGTAACTTACCTTAATTTCACTTGCCCTTCTGGCCACTACTGTCCAGAGGGAACTTCCTCTGCAACACAGTTTCCATGCCCGGCAAAAACCTTCTTCAACCTCACCATGGCTCGCAGCATCCTGGATTGCATCCCCTGCCCAGGTGGCAGCTACTGCCAGACAGGTGGTCTGAGCAGTCCCACAGGACTGTGCTCAGCAGGTAAACTATGCTAGACGTTGCAGCCTACATGTATTGAGAATTGATGCAGAGTATACAGGCCATCATCGCCTTTCACACAGCTTCTTGATTGGTTAGTTCACCATATCTAGGTGCATTGCTTGATGGTAGCGATAAGATGCCATGTTATCATTTCTCTTCTTGTCGATACCTCCTCTGCCACCTTTGCCTCATCTTTTGGCTAGCAGAGATGCTGACGGTTTTGAATAATGTGATCAGTACTGTCAGAATGAAGGGGTAATGATGTATCTTTCTTGTTTAGACTCACCATAAAAGAAAAACAAGTGACTGCCGCTTGGAGGATAAGCCCAAATTAAATGTAAAACAAGGGAACTGTACCAAGCTAGAAAAGGGACAAAGACGAAGACAATCTACATGTTTCGGGCACTACCCCTTCATCAGGACGACACAAAAACAATGAAAAAAACGAAAAGGAAAAAGACTTATCTGTAGTAGATGTGGCGCTTTGGCTGCAAGGCAGGAAAAATCTTTTCTAGCTTGGTACAGTTCCCTTGTTTTACATTTAATTTAGACCCACCATGACAATATAGCTGCTCTGATTTTGTCTTTTCCTCATGGGGTTCACCTCACCCTTTCTTTTTTTTTAAAAAAAAAACCTATCTAATTATTCTGTGTGATAGTTTTATGTTACATATTTGTGTTTGTGCCATAAATGCAACTTCAGCATTGAAGCGCTCCTTTGTTTTTGTCATCACTACCTTTTTGATGTTTTCCTGGATCTTCGTCATATGCCTGTGACTATGGAGGTTTATATTCTGCATGAAGAACGCTAAGGAGTAGGCCTGTATTATTATTCCAGTCATTTGTTAAAGGTCTGAAACTTTGATAGTACTAATTGAATAAACCTCCAGATACAGTGACTGTTGCTGTACTCTTTACAAATTGTACAGGCTGGTACTGCAGTGGCAACTCCTCCTCACCTACACCCTCCACACCTGAAGGAGGGGAGTGTAGACCTGGCTTCTACTGTCCCGTTGGCTCACAAGGACCTGAGCCGTGCAGTCCTGGATACTATTGTCAAACGGCTGGGCTGGCTGTACCCACTGGCCTGTGCAGTGCTGGTACGATCAAGGATTTTGTTTTTAATTTTCCTGGTAACAGCAAAGAGAACTTAGCCAAGCGAAACTTAGACAAGGCGTCAACGTTTTAGGGCACAGCCTCTTCTTCAGGGTGACACAAAAGATAACAACAAACAAAATGGATCACTTAATTGACAGAGACACTGGTCCTTCACGGTCGCTGGACAGGAAAAAAGTGTGGGGAGAAAGGAACAGCGTTCTGTACCACCAGTCAGTAGCAAGAAGGCCTACAGCCAATAGAACGGTGTGTCCCATAGGGGTTGGTGAATGAGCGGCAGGGGGAGCGGGGGGAAGAGGTAGCAGGGTGTTACAAAGAGAAACAGAGAGGGGGAGAGGGAGTGAAGAAGTGGGTGGAGGGGAGGTTTGTGCTTTAAGTTCAGTCTTGTGGAGATGGTGCCAAAACGGGAAACGAAATGAGACTCCATGTTCTTGCAGTCTATGGCATCTCCACATATTTGCCAAAAAGCACACCTCATGTTGTCCAGAGTGTGGGGTGGAATGTTGAAGTGTCTTGCAACTGGGGAGTTTCTCTTATGTTTCGTATGTCTTTTAGCACACTGTGCTTTCCAGTGACCGTGGAGGACCAGCGTGTCTGTCAATTAAGTGCCCGTTTTGTTTGTTATTCATTATTTGTTATCTGTTTTTATCATCCTGAATAAAGGGACCATGTCCTGAAACGTTGACGTCTTCTCTAAGTCTCACTTTGCTAAGTTCTCTTTGTTGTTACCTTACTTACCCAAGCACGAGGCACCTGTTTCTTTTTTCTTTTCATTTTCTTTTTTAAAAAATTTGTGGCACTTGACAAATTATGACATATTCAGATATTTTGGTTTACTTCTTTTAAAAATAAATTATGGACAACGACTTGACTTTAACATTTTTACTTTGTATATTTTGTTTTAGTCTGAATCTCTGGAATGTATGCTTCTAATTTTTGTTCTTCAGGTTTTTACTGCAGTCTTCAGGCCAACACTTCCATGCCAACAGATGGTATAACAGGCAACATTTGCCCTGTCGGCCACTACTGTCCCCAGGGTATTTCTGTTGCTGTGCCCTGCGATGTGGGATACTATCTGGATGTGACACAACAAGATTCTGCCAGTGACTGCAAGCTGTGCACTGCTGGAAAATTCTGTCCAGGGCAAGGCCGAGAACTTCCAGCAGGGATCTGTGATGCTGGCTATTTTTGTCCTGGGGGACAAAACACATCAGCTCCACATAGTTTGAAGTAGGTGAATAGGGTTTTTAGGTACAAAATGCTCTGTTTGGGTGAATGTATGCAGGGATGTGCATGTGTGTGCATGTACATCCATTTGTGCATGTGAGTGTGTGTACACATTCTATCCATCCTTCTTGTGGTGCTTAACATCCATCCAGTTTCCACACAACCTTAAAAAACTGAGGGTTCCTGGACTGTCAGCTTAGAAATTCTGAAGTTTACTTAGAAGAAATGAGGTTCCAATGTGTTTCTGATATATATATATATCAAAAAGAAAAAAAATGTGTGGATTTTTGGACACATGGTTTGAAAAATCTCTGTTTTCTTTGAGATTTCTCTACATAACAGATACGTGATGGCATGGCATGGGAAATCCTGACATCATTTTATGATATCACATTTGGTCATGGCAATATGAACTTTTCTCACAATCGGCTTCCATGACCAGCCTTTTTCTTCTTTTATTTTGACTTTAATTGGTGAAGAACTATATCCTTGTGTAATCAGTGGTGGGCTTCTTGTGTTAATGATAGCTTTTACTTCATCATTTGTTACAGCTGTCCAGTAGGTCATTATTGCCCTGCAGGAAGTGTTGCTCCCATACGATGTGAAAATGGAACATACCAAAACCAGGAAACGCAAGCAGCATGCAAGACGTGCCCAGCTGGTTATGTGTGTGACAACACTATGAGCATAGTTGTCCTGGACAATGCTACCACAGTGTGTCCAAAGGGAAGCTACTGTCCTGCAGGCACGCGATTTGCAACTCAGTTCCTGTGTCCTATTGGCACATTCGGCAACAACACAGGTGTGTGAATAGCTGAGCCATGGTTGTTCTGTAGTCATTATCATCGTTTTTCCTGAAGTAAAAGGAAATTGCAGTGCTGTTGATGTTGTCTTAAATGGCTTTACAGTTTGAGAGAGAACATGTATCCACCCGCTTACCCACCATCCGTTCACCCGTCTGTTCACTGGTTTACTTGGTTCCAGCACCTTTGAACCTTTGATTCATGTTTATAGCAGTTTTCTTGGAGACGAATGCTTCCAGAACATATGATAAGTGCTTATTAACTGTTGCCTGGATTCGACTAACAGGTCTCAAAGCTGGAAGCGAGTGTTCTCCATGCCCTGGGGGCTTCTACTGTCCTGTGCCTGGCATCACTACCCCCATAGACTTGTGTGATGCAGGATACTTCTGCAAACAATATGCCAATATCTCTACTCCAAATCAAGGTTAGTTTTAACTCTTAGAAAAGTTGTGAGCTTTTCTTGAGCTATCTTGTCTGTTTTCTGCATTGATGTGATAAAATGCTGTTTGATCTTCTGGTTGTATCGGCCATATTTCTTCATATTAATCTTGGTTTAGTTCACCAAACTTGGAGTACAAATCCAACAGTATGGCTAGATGTTTTCCTTTGGAAATTATGGTCTTCGCTTCTAATTAAATGTTACAGGAGGATGCAATCTTATAAGATTTTTGATTAATCTTAAGATCCTTATTCTGACCTAACGAATATCTGGATTTGGGAATGGGTCATATGGCTATATTTTCTGCAGATGATAATATTTTCAGCAAGAAATACTATTCAACACAAGCACTGAGTTTCTTTTTTGTTTCTTTTTTACTTTTACTTTGTTAAAAACAAATTCACCGAGACAGTGCAGTTATTTATAGTTTGTTTGATTTTGTTTTTGCCCAGAAAAGGCTACTGTTACTGTTGTTGATGTTAGGTTCTGATGTGATTGTAGGTTCTGATGCTAACATCTGTCCCGAGGGTTCCTATTGCCTGGTTGGCTCGCCTGCTCCATTCAAGTGCCCGAAAGGCACATTCAATAACAAGACTGGCTTGGGTGATGAGTCAGAGTGTGTCCAGTGTCCTGCAGGCAGCTACTGTGCTGAGATGGGGCTCACGGCAGTCAGTGGACCTTGTCAGGCTGGGTATGCTTCGGCAGCTTCACTTGTTCCTGTACAGTACCAGAAGAGAAAGAGTATAGAAAGAAGAACTATTGTTGTTGTTGTTGTGGTGTTGTTGTTGTTGTTGTTGTTGGTGGTGGTGGTGTCAATTCATTGACTTTGTGTTGTGTTTGGTTGTCACAGGCGTTTCTTTTCCATGTTTCATTGGGTGTTTCAGTTTTGCTGTGCATTTCAATGTTAATAATACTTCTATAATTTACAGACTACATCTACAATGTACAAACATAGAGGTTTCCCTGTTAACAGTGTTCATCTCACTGATTTGAACTGTTAAAGGAAAAATAAAGTGGGAAAACAAGTGGGCCTGTGAATGTTTGGTGTGGTTTTTTTTTTTAAACTTTGTGGGTTTTTCTTTTACATTCCTGTGATGAGCAAAATAATTTTTAGCAGCACAGTTTTACTTGCATAAATGGCTGATGTTTATTTGCACACATCAGGACCAGTGCAAGTCATTTGATTTTTTTTAACAATCAGAGCAAAGGTGTTTAAAGCACAAAGAAAGATTTCTTTAAAATTTTCCAAATCTGAAAACATCTGCTGAAATTGTAAGCCATGTCAAGATTGTTTGGACAGACTGAAAAAAATCCCAATCTTTAAGGAAATGAGACAGGAAGGTTTCACATCATGTATGCAAGGACCGCTTCTAGCCATTTTGCTTTGATAGGATATACAGCAGTAGTGATTTCCAGGAAAGAAAAGTTTTTCTCATCCCAAAGGATTGCAACTCCAGAGTTGCATTATGAACAGCCATACAACTTTCTGGAGTGAGCATTGTGTATCACCTGTGGCTGGCTCTTGCAGCGAGGGCCACCTGTCACATAGTGGTAAAGGGTCCTTGTTGCTAATACATAGATGTGTGGGCCCAGCTCATGTACCCTTTGTCACCTGCCCTTCCCCCACCCCCCAGCACCCCATACCACCCTTTACCCTCCTTCCTGCCATCATGATATAGCTTTTGACACTGACTTGATGTTCAGCAATAAACAGCATGCCTCTTAGGCTTATTGCCACTTTATTTCTGCTTACATATGACTGCTTCTCAATTGAGATAAAGGTTGTCTCTAGTAAGTAGAGAGTCTTGCATCATTGTCTAGATGTTGACAAGCAATCAAAATTTTTATTAATGATACCTGCAAGAAGAGACGTATAGTTTACTTTGTTGTTCAGCTTTTATTGTGAAGTCGGCTCCAACCACTCCCAGCATAAGATCTGCCCAGTGGGTCACTACTGCGAGAAAGGGTCAGGCGTGCCTACTCCATGCGCTGCTGGTACCTACAGCAACACTGAAGGACTGATGGCAGCTGCAAACTGTACACAGTGTGATCCTGGAAAATATTGCAATGCCACTGGTTCGTAGACCTGTATGGTAGCCTTAGTATGTGAGTCTTGTTAGTAGAACATTATGTGAGTTGCAACACCATCATTTTAAAGACCAGAGGTGGGTTGCCTGCAGGCAGGAATTGTTTTTTTTCTGCATGGAGAAGAGTGGAGGGAATCTGGGAGAGAGTCTAGTGGAAAAGTGCATCCCAGGGTCCTTTGCATGTGACATTTAAATTGATCACAGTACATTTAATTAGATGCATGTCTTCCAGACCAAAATTTAATGTGCCTGTAACCAGAGAGAAAAGGTGAGGATGTCAGATTGAGTTTCAATGGGGCTGGATGCATAACAAGCTTGTACATGGAATGTGCTTTTAGCCAACATGATTTTAAATGACATGCCCTAAGCTACATCAGCACCAGGCTGCTGTTTTGCATGGTTTCCAACAATGCATTTATTTGAATCTCTCATATTTTCAGGTCTGTCATCTCCAGTGGGTGTTTGCGATGCTGGCTTCTATTGTGGTGGTGGAAATTCTGTGCCCAACCCTGTGGCTACTCCATGTCCAGTAGGTTTGCAATGTCCAGCTGGCAGTAGTGTGCCCCAGCCCTGCTTGCCTGGCTCTTTCACCAACTTTTCACATGCTGCATACTGCTTGGAGTGTGTTGCAGGATTCTTTTGTGTTCCTGAGGAAATCGTTGCAGGTGAATTCCAGTTGAACCTCTATCTTAGATAGTATACTAACATAAGAATTTGCTTCTTCAGAAATTGAAATGAATGCTCATTTGGTACAGAATACAGAAATGAATAAATTTAATAATAATGTATTTATTTTTGTTATAATAGGAGTTTCAACAGCAGGCCACAGATTGTGCCCCGAGGGATTCTTCTGTCCGCCTGGCACTGGGCGCAACTGGACAGCATGCCCTGTTGGAACTTTCAGTAATGTAAAAGGTTTGACTAATGCTAGTGAATGCCAGCTGTGTTCTGGAGGATTTTACTGTGACCGCACTAATCTCACTGCTCCAACTGGACCTTGCAGCCAGGGCTTTTACTGCAGCATGGGAGTGGACACGCCTACCCCAAGTGCTACTACTAGCCACACTGGAGTTGGAGGAATCTGTCCTGCAGGATACAAGTGTCCTGCTCAGTCAACTGTACCTACTGGATGTGAACCTGGTACCTATCAGGTGAGAGGACTGTTTTTGGTTTGATTTAGTGAGACACCGTCGCTGCTAAGCATTGTTTAAAGTGCACAAAGCTTTAGAAGGTCCTAGAATGGCTAAGGCTTCCATGTGAAGCCATTGGAAGGTGTTGCTGAATAATCATACCCCACAGTCTGTATATTTAAAAACAAACTGCCAAAAGTTATATTAGAAACTCTAAGGTAGAATCTTTTCACACTACTCAAGTCAGAGTATGGGACCAGGTGGGTTACACAAACTGCAAGATATGTACGCTGACTAAAAGTGTCTGCATAGCGAAATATGTCATGCTTGTTTTGTGCACACATCATTACAAAAAAAGTGAGAAGAAGCTTGTTTGTCCTTGCAGAAATGAGTTGTGCTTGGTGTTTACCCAAGTTGACTAGATAGCAATACTATTTGCTTGTTTCACAGCAAAAATGTTTCATGTTTTCCAGGACCAGACTAACCAAGGAAGCTGTAAGGTTTGCCCTGCTGGCTACTACTGCCTGAGTAACAGCACAACCTACGCTGACAAAATATGCCCAGGGGGCCACTACTGTCCTAATGGAACACAATCTGGGATGCAGTTTCCATGCCCTGCTGGGACATTCAGTAACCTTACAGGTATCTTGTTAGGCCAGCAAAACTGTCTGCTTGCGGTGGTGCTAGATGAGGTTTGTTGAGGCAAAAATGTTTAGTTTGAAAAATCCTGTTGGCTGCATGGAGAGTCAGAGACAGGGTAATAGGACGAGAGTCGCTATAAAATCTTGCATTACTGAAGGATTTTCATAAGTATTTAATAAGTTTAATAAGGACAAAAAACCCCCCACACTTTTGTTTGTAAATTTCTGTATGCATGCGTCTGGTGCATAGGGTCTCATTGTCTTGATGGGGGTCACTTGCAAATTCTGTGCCAGGTCAAGCAAGTGTTGCAGGCTGCATTGCCTGTACAGCTGGTTACTACTGTGCTTCCCCTGGCCTGACCCAACCGACTGGACCTTGTGACCCTGGCTGGTACTGCCACCTTGGGGCTACGGTTCCCACTCCATCACTTCCACAGGGAGGAAAATGTCTAGCAGGTATTATGAAAAACAAGAATTTTGTGTGTTTGTGTGTGTGTGTCATCATGGGTGAAAGCTGAACAGCAGAAATGGTGGATTCCGTGGGAATGGAATATAAAGCTGTCAGATCTCTTTCCAGGAACATACTGCCCACTAGGGAGTCCTGAGCCTACAGGCTGTGACTTGGGCCAGTACTGTGATGCTGATGGAATGTATGCACCTCGAGGACCATGCATGGCAGGCTTTTATTGTAACGCCAACTCAACCACTGATCGGCCAACTGGTACAGGAGGTCAGTCCTGGGGAAACTTAGCAAGCTGCAGCAAACAAAGTTCTGATTTAAAGAACTGTTCAGGATTTTTGCCCATGGTTAAATGAACCTTTAGGATGTTTGTAATCTTTGGTGGGGGGGACCCTCAGACCTCAAAAGCAGTAGAACTTGACTGGAGTGTTTTTATTCTTGAGACTCGGTGTTCTTTGTCCACAGGCAATCGGTGCCCTCGTGGCTATTACTGTGAAGCGGGGACCTGGTCACCGAAGCCATGCCCACCAGGGTACTATCAGCCCAGCTATGGCGCACAGAACATCAGCTGGTGTGTGCTGTGCACTGCTGGCAGCTACTGCAACCAGAGCGGCCTCATTTCCCCAGACGGACTGTGTGACCCCGGTGGGCATGAGTCTGAGTACTTAGCCTACATGCCTTTTGCTTTGTCTACGATTTGTTTTTTCCTGTACCTTTTCCATAATCCATATCATCATTTAAATATTGGTATTCCTGTCATTTAGTCACACTTGGTTTGAGCAGATGTAAATGTCACACAGTTTTCTTGAATTACTGCTGTTCAGGATCTGGATCCTTGTTTAAATATTCACATTCCTGTCATTTGGTCACCTGCAGTCTGAGCAGATGTGAATGTTACAGCATGATCCTGGAAATTCTACTGTGCAGGATATTACTGTCCTCAAGGCCAAATGGTAAGGAGTCCTAGTTTGTACCAGTGCCCAGCTGGTTATTACTGCCCTGCAGGATCCAGCAATGCCACTGTGTGTGGCTCTGGAACATATCAAGATGAGATGCGGCAGTCAACGTGCAAAGAATGTCCCAAGGGTTTCTACTGTGACAACAGTGTTGGAATTATCATTTCATACTCATTATACCAGTGCCCAGAAGGTAAGGCTTAACTCATTCCCAACAAAGATTTTGACAACTTTGAAATAAATGTTGTTTGCAACCTACCACACGTGCAGTAATCTATGCATGCCTGATGTGATGGTTGTTTGGTGTGTACTTTTAATTTGATCAACGCATGAATATATATAAATATCTGGGTAGTACTGAAGTCCTAGACAGGTTTTAAGTAGATGTTGCTATTGGTTCTGATGTGAAGGTCACTACTGCCCTAATGGCACCAAGGTATCCAGCCAGTACCCCTGTCTGGCAGGCACATTCAACAACAACACTGGTGTGGGCTCAGCCAGTGATTGTCTCCCCTGCCTAGGTAAATCTTTAGTAGGGTTTTATATACTGTAATCAGGTGAATACAGGATGCCTAGAATTATAATATCAGAGAATGCTTTTTCAAAACTGTCTTCTACAATCAGGTCAAAAGGTGGTAGATATTTGACTATGCACTTGTGAAATGAATGGGAATGAATGAACCCGTTACTTATGTTGCTGTCTCTGTATATAAGCTATAGGTGACCACTGCTCTTAAGCCTGTGCATCTTTGTGGAGTCTATGGAAACAGTGTTATTAAATTACTGATATGATGAAACGAATGAATAAACATTGTTTAAACAATATGAACAGGACAATTACTTGTTAGGGAAGGTGGCATACCTCAGTACCATGGAATTTTAATTTTTTAAAGCACAGATGACTGTTTTGTTAGGAATAGTTGGTGTTAAAAACCTGGACGGGAAACAAACACGAATTCAGCTTCATGCTAACGTCAATCTGAATTATCTCTTAAAAAGTCATACAAGGAAATCTACTTCTTTTAAAGAGGTGACATGTTTATACCCATCAGGTAGACTCTAGAATATACCTGTATTAAATTTCAGGTGGATTCTACTGTCATGCTGGCACAGTCTACCCCTCCCTGCCATGCAGCGCAGGCTACTACTGCCACAGTAGTGCCAGGACTGCAGCACCACAGCAAGGAGTGGATGCTGACAAGTGCCCTGTTGGACATTACTGTCCTGAACGAACAACAGAGCCACTGAAGTGTCCACCAGGAACCTTTTCCAACAACACTCAGCTTATGTACATCACAGAATGCACACCCTGTACTCAAGGTCAGATTCTAAAACTACAGCATTCTATTAACCAAAAAACAAAAAACCCAACTCTTTTATCTGAAAACCTCCAGCTGTTAACCACTAGGCAAATCATGTGAACTGAACTTTCTTTTGTTCAGTTCATTGGCAGTAAATTTAGAGACTGAGGGTCTGAGCAACATGCTATGAGAATATAGTCCAACAGCCAAGATGCTCTTGTTTTTGTTTTAGGCTACTACTGTGATAGCTATGGCCTCACAAAACCAACTGGTCCGTGTTCTGCTGGATATTACTGCACACAAGGTTCTAACGTGTCTGCTCCAGAGATATGTCCTACTGGTAGATACTGTCCCACAGGTAAGCATCACTTCTTCTAATCGAGAAAAAGAATTGTTTTGTATAGTCTTCTTAATGACTTTCCACAGAGATATGCATGTTCAGCACATTAACTCAATGAAGTCCTAGGTTTTTAGACAGTTACTACCACTGTGGTCACAGGGGGAGACAGATTGAAATAAATGCTGCTTGCAAACGACAGCAAGTGCAGTAATCTACTTTACTTATTTCGAAAGATCAATTTTTGAACATCAATATAATTATAAAATCGTACTGAAGAAATGTTAAATAGTACTTGCTACTTGGTGTTAGATGTATTCACTGTATGCACTGTATTTGCCTACGTGGTTTTTCCACCATGACTTTCCCTGTGGTCTCTGTATCTTACAAAAAATGTAGAAAAATCTGTCACTGATAAAAACATAATTCTAATGCAGGCTGAAAGAAAAATTTAAAAACAATAAAATGATTCCTACCTGAAATCCAATAAGTTTGAATTCTGTGTAAAACGCTGTGTTCAAAAAGGTATTCAAGTGAATGCAGCAAAATGGTGGATGCTATTGTCTCACAAGCTACCAAACAAGATTTCGAGACAGCAGTTTAGAAAAAGTTGTGTATTGTATGGTCTAAGGGAAGGAACTCGATAGGAAAATGATTCCACTATAAGAAAACACCAGTTACGTTCCTCGTCGATGAACCGCTTTTGGTTTAAACATTTGTAAAAAGTCTCCGCATTGCCCCACTGCGGTATGTTGGCATCAGTACCAAATGTCTTTCACACTGCAAGTCTGCGGTAAGACCTCTTTGATTTAATTAAATATACAGAAGCCCAGATAGCAATTCTTTTTAGACGGTGTCTGTTGGTTACAGGCACACACACCCCAGCTCGGTGTCCTGCTGGGACCTACTCCAATGCTACAGGCTTGAGTTCAGCGAACCAATGTGCCAACTGTACAGCAGGCTACTACTGCCAAAACACCGGTCTCGTTTTAGAGCAAGGACTATGTCTAGCAGGATATTATTGTCCATCAGGTGGGTTCAGAGACTCGCCTCAAGTCTGGTAGGCAGTGGTAACAATGAAGGCAACAATGGAGGCAAAACCATTGTGGGCCTCAGAAACAGCAAACTACAGTTTCATTAATAACTGACAGGAGTTAAGGAATGGAAGCTGCCTTGGTGGAATGGAAAGGCAGAAAATGTAATTCTTTATTTCGTGCACACATTTTCTAGCTTTATCTGTCAATAATTCTGGACTTATCTCAAAACAGGTTCCGCGGTACCCAATAGTGTGATTTGCCCTGTGGGTCAGTATTGTCCTGAAGGTTCCAGCAAGCCATTAAGTTGTGCACCCGGCTATTACACCAACCGCACTGGCATGTTGACTTGTGACATCTGTCCTGATGGGTACGCTGAAAGACTTTTAAAATTATTTTAATTGTTGCCTTGAAGTGTTGAAGACTGAATTACTGTGGTTGGCGTAACAGGTTTGCGTAACAGTTGCAGAAGGACATGGTACTAATTAAATAGGATTTTGCATGATTTGCCTATGTTTACATGAATTTTGATGCCGATCAATGCTAGGTACTATTGTCTTCCTGTGGCTTTCGGAGAGACGCGTCCTGGCTACTACAGCTGCCCTGCTGGCTTCTACTGTGCTAATGGGACTGGCATGAACTGGCAGCCGTGTCCAAGGGGAACATACAGCAAACAGCTCAGACTCTACAGGGTAAGCATGCTGTATTCCGGACTGTTTCTGGTTCTGCCTGCATACTTCTGGATATGGTCTTCTGGTTCTTGAACACAGTTCTTATAAAATCACATCAGACAGATGATAGGATGGTACTTAACCTGCTGATATGAAACATGACTCCTCGCTGTACTACTTAGAGAGACTAGACAGTGAGATACTCCTTGCTGCATTTAAAGAGACTAGACAGTGAGATACTCCTTGCTGCATTTAAAGAGACTAGACAGTGAGATACCCCTTGCTGTATTTAAAGAGACTAGACAGTGAGATACCCCTTGCTGTATTTAAAGAGACTAGACAGTGAGATACCCCTTGCTGTATTTAAAGAGACTAAGTGTGATACTCCTTGCAGTACTACTTAGAGAGACTATACAGAGAGATATATTCCTCACTGTACTGAACCAAGCTATATGACAACGATAAAGTAGATGTTTTGGGGCACTACCCCATTATCAGGTCAGAACACGGAAAACAGATAACTAGCAAAAGGCTAGTATAGGAAAATCTTGTTGAAAGCCTGTATATTAGAGGGACTAGACAGACATTCCTCACTATATTTCTTAGAGAGACTAGACAGTGAGGTAGTCCTTACTGTACTGTGAGAGAACACATGGAGTGCAATATTCTGATTGACTAACTGTCCTCAGGTGAACCAGTGTACAGACTGTGATGGAGGCTATTACTGCGCTGTGGTAAATGCCACGGCTCCCACTGGTCAGTGTCAGGCTGGGTATTACTGCCAGTCAGGAGTGGATAGGCCCAATCCTGACAACGGTGTCGTCAATTCTTCCTATCCCGCTGATTGCCCACTCCTTGGAGGTCACACGGGTCAGTTGAGTCCTGCTTGATTCCTAAATTTTGAAATGTGATGCTTACAGTTCAAACTCTTTGAGTTCGTGATGTATTGATTTTGTTCTCTTTCTTGTCATGCAAAATAAGTTACAACAACATAAGATTATATATGGTCGAGAAGAGTCAGACAGATGACAGGGGTGACAGATTTCCAATTAAGGTTGAAAATCTGTTTAAAAATTTTCTGAAAATCCTTTTCTAAATTGATCAAAATTAGCATTCAAAACTTCTGATCTGAGTCCTTTTTTGAAATCATATTGTAGTGGAGCAGATCAAACATCATCTGCTATAGGCTGAAGATATGAGTGAAGGCCCAGGCATGCCAGAGTTCCATAGTTTAACAGATTTCCATTTTTTCATTATCAAAAATGTAATTTTTGCGTTTTAATTGTCTACATTTGACAAGAAAATTTGGGTGTTTGTGTGGGGAGGTAGGGGGGTGGGAGGTTGGGGTGAAGTTTTCTGAAACTCAGAGGAGGGTTCCCTATTAAAGCAAAGTGGTACATTTACTTAATTTTAAATCATGCACAAAATTTGCAAAACATACATCTCTTTCATCCACATATTTCTAAGTTGTTCATACAAAAATTTTGAACAGGCCAAATCTTTTATCACCAATCGTGCAGTTACCAGGTTAGCAAAAACACCCTATATAGTTACTTCCCTTTATGCGCACATTTTTGTGGTTGTTTTTAAAGTACGGTATGCTGGAGTTTATGTCACTTATTATTTCATAACTGTCATTTTGGAGTATTAAAAGATTAGCTGACCATGCTTAAGACTTTTGGAGGAAACGTTACTGGTCCAGCTTCAAATGCAAAACCTATAAACTAGCAGTGTTAGAAGACTTAGCAAATGGCATCAAACAGTGACACTAAAAGACCAAAAAAGGAAGGTTGTGTGGGAAAGAGCTCGTAATAAATTCATAAATTTTGAGCACATTGTGAAAAGTGCCTCCAGATTTTAGTGTGATGGAGCGGGTTCGCTCGCAAACTTTCCTCTCTCTTCTCCCTCTCTCTCCCCAACAAAGACAGGTTTTCGTCAAAGCTCTCTACATTTATTCAGAGCCACCACCGCTGCTGCCCGCTGGGTGGGGATTCTTCGCCTATCCCTTACGCACTGCCCTTTGTCCAGTCCGCACCCCACTTTTATCGGGTGGGTGCGGGCCGCGAGGGAGGCATTGTGCGGACCAGCCTCAGCTAGCCGGTAAAAGTGCGGTGGATACAACATTCTGTGTTTCTTACATGTATGATAGTTACAATTGAAAAATCAACGAATGTATCTACAAAAACATGGAAATAGGCGATGAATAGTGTGTGATTTGCTCTTTTGTTAGTGTAAAAAACAGTTTAGTAGAGTGAGGAGGAAATAAAGATAATTATGCTAAAATGCAATTTTGCTGGCTATGGTGAATAGATAAAGATAGGAAATATGCCTACAAACTAACCTAGTCTATTAAGACGTTGAGTTTACTATCTAAAGAAAGAGTATATCGAGTAGAATCCGAAGATGTTAGTTGTTAGTGTGTGTAGCTATTCTAAAAGAGTATAGAAGCGTTTAAAGAGAGTGAGCCTAGCACAGCACGCTATAACATGGCACAGCGCGTCACAGCCACGTGTCGCCGGCGATACCCAGCCTGTAACCTGACACCTGCTGTGGCTGTGAGCGTGATGGCCAAAACCGTCTCCATGATGGCTGCGTCCATCACATTAGGATTCCATGAAGTCTAGAAGAATGGGTCAGCGAATGTGAGAAGTTCTAGCTAGTCTCATGTCACACTGTCACACTGCATCTTGTTTATTTCAGGCTATGGCGGTGTGTGTCCACGTGGGTACAGGTGTCCAGTGGGAACTGGAATTCCACAGGGTTGTGCTGCTGGCACTTACCAAGATAATGAAGCACAGAGCACGTGCAAGACTTGCCCTGCTGGTATGTGTTTGTTTTGCTTGGCACGTGTGTGCTTGCCACTTAAAGCATACATGTTACATGAAATTTTTCATTTTTCTTAACGTGTTTGCTCTCAGCGCATATGGTACTTTTTGCCTGGTGCCTTGGATTGAAATTCATCTGCACATCCTTACACTCATGCACCCACACTTACATACTCACTGGTGTTTTAACTCCAAGGCTAGGGTAATCTGGCACTTACATTTCTTTATGACACCGAAAAGCCCATAAAATGCGTAAAGTGAATGGGTCTTAACCCTTTTTTATGATTGGAAGTGCAGGTACAAATGCTTGTGCAATCTAGCCCAGTTTTGTATTTCTGTTACATTGTGGACAGACCTATTTCCTCATGTGCATGTGCATGTTTGCAGGATACTACTGCCTGGCCAATGCTACAGACTATGCCAGCAATCCTTGCCCAGCTGGTTATTACTGCCCTGCTGGTACAACAAGAGGTGATGAGTTCAAGTGTCTTGCAGGCACTTTCAACCCAGCGCTGGGTCAGACCAACATAACAGCCTGTCTGCCTTGCAGTCCAGGCATGTATTGTCAGACCCAGGGTCTCAGCTCCCCAACAGCCAACTGCTCACAGGGCTGGTACTGCCTAGGAGGAGCCATGCAGGCTTCACCCACCAACAGCAAGGAAGGTGGGAAATGCATGAGGGGCACGTATTGCCCTCAGGGAAGCAAAAATTACACAGAATGCGAAGGAGGGAAGTACTGTCAGTTTGAGGGCATGGCTGAACCTTCTGGAAACTGCTCACCAGGTGAGATATTTGCTACTCAAGCAGTTAGTGTTTCAAGTCTGTTGTTAATTTAAATATTCTCATGCTCAAGGCTGTTGCAAGAAGTTGATGAGTGGAAAAATAAGGTTTTCCACAGGGTTTTATGAAAACCCATGTTGAAGCAGTTGGATTGATTTAATGCCGTTTTTAATTGTTGGAGAGCAGAGTGCGTGACTGACTTTGGTGAGTTTTTCATTGATTGATTTTCAGGCTTCTACTGCATGAAAGGAGCCTTCCTGCCCACACCCACAGATGGTACTACTGGTGGTGAATGTCGAGTGGGTCACTATTGTCCAGAGGGTAGCAGGTACCCATTACCATGCCCCATGGGATACTACCTGGACACCACCAGAAGCAGTGTGCTGTCTGCATGTAAGATTTGTACACCAGGTGAGTTTCACTTCAACTTGTTTAGATTGCTGGAGCTCACTTTAGCAACAAAGTCCACAGAGTGAACCCTTTATGTACACATAGTACTCTTCTATGTGTGCATTGCTTTCAATCACAAAGAAAGAATAATGGTCTACGTCCAGAAGTCAGCGTATGTCAGTCTAAGTGTCCCTGTGGTTCCGTAGGGACCCTCTTGCCTTATCATTCTCCATGTTTCAGACTCTTTGCATGTCAACTTTCACCTGTTATTCCAGACACGTCTCTCACACACATTGACTCCTTCTTATGTCATCCTTTACGCCAACAAACAACACCACATATAATCTGCAACCCAGTTTGTTCACTCCACAAACAAATCTAATGCATACTGAGGAGGGAGGGAGAGAGAAACAGAGAGAGAGAGAGAGACACAGAAGAGTGAAAGAGAGGATAGAGCGCACTTATATAAGCTGGAGAAATTTCAAAACAAACTTTCCACCCTGCAGCCTCCACTTCTGCTTCCACTCCAAGTGCAGCCACCCGTATGCACTTCCGATCAACCCTTCACTTACGTTTTGTATTCATACTGGGGTCTCCCACCACCTGTTGTCTTCTCCTTTTAAAGTTTGGGTTTGGGCAAGTGATCCAGGATTTTATTTTCTGTAACTCTAAGCATAGTACTTGGGTATTTCAATTCGTGGAAGGCAAACGATCATCAGTTCTCATAATCTTTTGTTTTGTGCTCGATATCCAGGCAAGTACTGTCAGCAGGAGGGCTTGTCAACACCCAGTGGGTCTTGCAGTCCTGGCTACTATTGCCCTGGAGGCCAGTCATCAGCTACGCCGGGGAACTACAGTTGTCCTGAGGGATATTTCTGTGTGAGTGGATCGAAGGCACCAGAACCTTGTCCTTCTGGAACCTACCAGGTATGGTGACCGAAAGCAGCTTAAAATTGTAAACCCCATTCTATGAGAGTCTGTTCCCTGAATTGTTCCTCTCTGGGCTTGATGGGTCAGACATGATTTTGGCCTGTACCCATGTAAGCAATTACTATTATGATACACAAGTTATATTTTTGCTTTATAAATTTAAAATGCACAGTTAAATTCAGTTAAATAACTGCCTTTATATCATGTTTTTCCCAGACCATCAGCAATATTCTGGTCAGATGTTCTGGATGTATAGAAGTCGAAGCTGCAGTATTTACCTGAAACTGACAGAAATGGTAAAGAGCACATTTTGCTTTTCAGATTCGTCGTGGGCAATCATCCTGCGATACCTGCCCAGCTGGCTATTACTGCAATGCAACTCTCAGCCCTGTGGTCTCCTATGGTTCCTACGTTTGTCAAGAGGGGTATTATTGTCCCAATGGCACTCAACATGCTAAACAATACCCATGTCCTACTGGGACATTCAACAATCGCACAGGTAGGATGTTGGAAAATAGTTGTCATCTTCTCTCAGCATGCATGCTTCTGAAATGCATGTGCACCCATGTGTGTTTATGTGTGCAGGTGAATGAGTTTGGGAACAACATGACATGTGCCTTGTTCTGAAAGTGTTTTGGTTAGGAATGACACAAATAGGCAGTCTGTTGAACTTCATTGTTCATGTTGTCTCTCTTTAACAACATTTCTGGATTTGACTAAGTGCCTAGATTGCAGAGACTGTTAATTTTAGTTTCTCATTTATAGCTTTTCCTGGTTTGAGGAAATCCGTGGGTTGCACAGATTGTTCATTTGGGGGCTGGTCATTTTGCCCAATCAGTTCACCCACTCCTTCGGTCATTTTGCCTGCCCAATAACACATTTGAAGACTGACTGCAAGTGATAACTGTGTGGCATGTACCACCATCAGAACCCATTGCCTGGCAGTGAGGGTGCTGTGGTGCATGTACTAGACTGTGTAAGAGGTGATAGCTGATTACATGTTTCTCTCACTGTTGGTCTCTGTATCAAACATAAAAATTTAACACCTGACCCTAGCAAGCAGCCTAGCGGCTGGCTTTGTAACAAGCAACCCCACCCCACAAACCAGTCACCTGGAATGCCTGTTCAAGATCAAAGAAAGAAACATTGGATGCCTTTGGAGCTAATCAGGCTGAAGTATGGTTGAGGTGTTGGTTTAATTGTTCCCTCTTACACAGTTTACAGATTTGTTTCTCTCTCTCTCTCTCAGAAGGCTGTTTGGGTAAGTCAGAGGTTAACCCTCTTTGGATTGTTTGGGTGGTGTGGTGTGTGAATGATGTGGATAACTGAGCTGATCTGATCGTGTTGTGCAAACTGGTTGACTTGGCTGTGCACACATTAAGTTGGGCAAACCGACTAATGCTTAGTGGGCAAAATGACTTTCACGTGTGGGCAAAACAACTCATGGGTGGGCGAACTGGTTGAAGGGTGAAATGGCAATTGGGCAAAACAACCATACTCTGTTAATTTGTGTCTGTCATTGACAACTTGTCCTTGGGTTGCACAGACTGTTTATTTGAGCCTCTTGTTGACATTTTTACCAGGTTTGACTAAGTCCCAGGATTGCACTGACTGTGTTGGAGGAATGGCTTGTGATCAAAGTGGACTGACATACCCACTGCGGCCTTGTTCGCCAGGTTACTACTGCCGCAGTGCTGCCACAACAACTACACCAACCCAAGGTGCTGCCAAAAAAAGACCATTTTCAAGGGAATAGGGCATATCAGATTTTGATGCTGTAGCTGTGCACCAAGTCCTTTTTTAAAAGCATGAAGGCTTTTCACATGGGAATGAATTGCTTATGCTGCACACTAAGAAACTGGAGGTTGGAGAAGGGACGGAGTACTTAGTTTTACAAAAGGAAAAAACCCAGAAGAAAAAAGAAGAAAAAAAGAGAGTAAATATTCTGTTTTTTACAGGACAATGACTAGGTTTTATTGTGATTTTGCAGGTGCAAATGCTAACAAGTGCCCTGCAGGTTCATATTGTCCAGAAAGAACTGCAGAACCTCTACCATGCCCTCAGGGTACATACAATCCTCAGTTACTCAAGATCAGCGTATCTGACTGCCTCAACTGCACTGCAGGGTACTACTGTAGTCAGACAGGTGGGCCTCAGCAGCTAGAGTTCATTGAAAACTTAAGGTTTTATTCAGCCATTTCAGAGGGAGAATGCTTCCATCTCCATCTTGCA
Organism: Lanistes nyassanus; assembly: GCA_004794575.1. Lineage (NCBI taxonomy): Eukaryota > Metazoa > Mollusca > Gastropoda > Architaenioglossa > Ampullariidae > Lanistes > Lanistes nyassanus. The sequence goes on along the minus strand of SMGT01003589.1, from coordinate 36,764 downwards.
GCGGTTTTGGGCTATGGGGGTGAGGGGGCTTGTGGTCGCACTGACGTTCTGAGCTGGTGGAAGTGGAGATCTAGCACCCTGATTGCCGGCTGAGGTTGTCCTGTTTTCCCCGTGGTGGTGGTGCTGGTGCGTGAGTGTTGTGGATGGCAGCAGCAGCAGTGGTGGTGGTAGTGGTGTGAGTGTTGGGGATGATGATGGTGGTGATGGTGGTGGTGGCGGCGGCGGAGGAGTCTTCCTGCATGTTAGTTGAGGTTGTCCTGATGTCCTGGTGGTGATATTTTGCTGTGTCTGCAATGTGGTGTTGTCCATGCCTGTCTATACATCCTCCTGGTGCTCTTGTTCTGGAGTCTGTTTATCTCGATATTCTTAGAGCTACCTTTATATGAAGGAAATACCATTGAATAAGTGAACAAGTACACATCCTGTTCCATTGTCCACAGGACCAACAATGGACAGCTGTCCTTGTCCCTTTATTACCAGTGACGTTAGAACTATTTCACATATACACATGTGACTGTTTTTGATCCCTGTGTGTAGACAGTGGGTTTATATAGCACAAATACATTTCTCTCTTTGGCTGTGCCATCAACATTAATGTTTGTGTTGTCCATTTGTAGTGCACCAGAAAAACTCCATGAATGCTCATGATCATACTGCAAGCCTTCTTCGTTAGATGAAGATATCCCAGAATCCATGTACTCTCACTAGCTGCAGGAAAACTGAGTAACATGGGATAATGAAACAAAATTCTTGTCACAAATGACACTGAATCAAACGTGTTAAAAGTTAACTCATGGTTGGTCGAAAGGTTGAAAGAACAGACTTGAATGCACAAAAGCAGACCATGAGAAGACAGAAAAAGTTGTGCAGTGTCCTGTCAGGAAAGCTGTAAACAGAGATGTCATGACACTAGCAGTAGTAGAGTTTGCAGTGTTTTTCAGCTTGAGGTGCAGCTGCATATGCTTAGCGTAGCCTGTGACTGCGTACAGACCAGAGTCTAGACCAAAACTGTGTTAACCATTGTATTGTTTGATTGTCGCTGCTTGGTGTCACTTTGATCAGCTACAACTGCTGTAGGTTTGATGTCACTCTGAAACCAGGGCTGGCAGCTGTGGTGGGAAAATGCCAGGCAGGTTTCTACTGCCCTGCTGGAGCCCTCCAGTCCACAGAAGTTGTTTGTCCACAAGGCAAGTACTGCCCCCAGGGGTCTGCGGTGCCCACAGGTTGTCCTAATGGAACCTACTCCAACCAGACAGGTCTGAGGGCAGCTGTCGACTGCACTCCATGTCTTAAGGGCTACTATTGCAATGGCTTCGGTCTAACCACAGTCTCTGGCCCCTGCAGGAGTGGTAAGTTTTTTTGTGTGTGTTTAGTTTCCTTTACATATATACATCTTTGTATGCCCATGTAGACTTACGTTGAAGTTCATCTAGAAATTTCTGTAAGACTGTATAGCAATTTTCAGCAAAATATGTAATGTGTCAGAAATATTTATCACCTGGTGGCTAAAAGAATGGATGGCACTGACTGCACATAAAACAGTTGTATGTGTGTATATATATATATATAATATATACATACAGTCTTACTAAAAGGGCAATAAATTATAATAAGATGCTGAAAACATGTGAAGTGTCTGTGTTCTGCTTGCAAGGTGAACTGTGACAGTAATGTGCTGGCCAGGCCTGTGTGTTGTCCATACAGTCATACCTGCTTTTTCAGCCTATACTTCCCGTGAATGTGTTGTACTGTGCATGTTGACTGACTATTGTCAGGGTACTACTGTCCAACAAACTCAACCGTGGAGAATCAGGTTGTGTGTCCAGCAGCCCGCTACTGTCCTCCGGGCAGTGCTGAGCCACAGAAGTGTTCAGCCGGCTACTATGTTGACTACAGTGGGGCTAGCGTTTGTCTCCCTTGTCCTGCAGGTATGAACTGCACGGCACAACAATGGTGAGAAATAACTAATGGGGGTTGGTTGGATACTGTGGAGTGTGGAGTTGGATTGCACAGAGGCAAGATTTGCTTACCACTGAGTACTGGAAGTTGAATATAATTTTTGTTGACCATTGACAGGAGCAACCCTGCTCACGAAAGTAGTTGTTATCCTTGTCATTCACAGTTTTGTTGTTCTGTGAAGGGGCCTAGATAGCTCATTTGACAGAACATTGGACTGGCATATCAAAGTTGGGTGTTCGAATTTTGCAGTGCCGTGGGATTATACTCTGGAGTTAAACATTGTGTACACTCCATTCATTCCTTTCCCTCGCATGAAACTTGCTCTCTACACTAGCAGTAGCAAGGGATTATATTCTGGAGTTCAGCATTGGGTTCTTTTGTTCTTTCCTCTGACATTAAACTGCCTTTCCACCCCCCACCCATCTTACTGCATCCACACACACACACACCAAACCAATTATTCAGGGAAATGGGGAAATGATCGTTTTGGTACTTAAGACTCTGTAAGATTATTCCTGTCACAAGATCACATCGTCCACATAATGGCATGGGAAACTTTCTGTTGTCAGGATACTACTGCATACCAGAACTGACAGCGCAAGGTGTTGCGTCATCTGGCAAAGCTCTGTGTCCCAAAGGCTTCTTCTGTCCAAATGGCACAGGCTATGATTGGCAGCCATGCCCTGCAGGGACCTACAGCAGTGTAACTGGCCTGGGGCTGGCTACACAGTGTACACCTTGTCTTGGTGGCTCTTACTGCCAAGGTATGCGAGTGAGACGAGATATCTCTCTGCTTTTTCTCCATCAGATTGGGGCTGGCTCTAGAATATCACTAACATCGGCTTGTCATTGGTGCAGAGGGTAGTGGATTTGAACCCTGTGTCTGGTGTACACGCCTTTTCTGCATGTGGCACCTGTGTAGGGGGCTGGGTATCAAGGCGTTTCCATGTGTACGCTGGTCCCCCCCCCCCCCCCGATTGCCCTCTATCGTCTTACCCTAGTTATAAGACACCGTTCAGCGCTGATGATGTTTAACAATAAACAGCCAACCAGACCTCAAGGTGGTTAGGGTGATTGTGGACCTGAAGCTTGCAGGAGACTACATGTTTCTGTAGAAGCAATCACACTCAGTAGCTAGACCTAATGAAAGTATCAGGTTTTTAACAGCCTTTAATTTAAAAATTTCATAAGGTAGTCCAGCACTAATTTTGCATTTGGGACCTGCTTTGCATCATTTTAGCCATTTGGAATTCAAAATTCTTGTAACAGCCTTGTTGGTGATCAGGTAAAATATTTCAAATTGTTTTGTTTCATCCAACCTACATACAGGAATATTTTATTTCAGGTAGCAACTTGACTTCCCCAACAGGCATCTGTCAGGAGGGCTACTATTGCATATCAGGAGCTGACAGGGCCAACCCTGTCATGTTTAACAACACTCAGTGTCCCACTGATTCAGTACATCCCATTCTAGGTAGCATCTGTCCCACTGGGCACTACTGTCCAAAAGGTACAAAGTTTCCAATTGGCTGCCCATCCGGCACTTACCAAGATCTTACCAATCAAAAAGGCTGTAAGATCTGTCCTGAAGGTTACTTCTGCCCAGCCAACACCTCAGATTATTCTGTGAACGTGTGTCCAGCTGGCTACTACTGCACAGCAAACACAACTGACCAGTACCAGCGTGCATGTGGGCCTGGCACTTTCAACAACCTCACTCAGCAGAAGGATGCAGGTGCTTGTGTTCCCTGCTCACCTGGCATGTACTGTCAGGGCTCAGGTAATGTGGCACCCACTGGCAACTGCTCGGCTGGATGGTACTGCACTGGTGGATCGTCCCAAGTTCGGGTAAACAATTTTCCAACTGTTTATCTGCTGTCAAGATTTAATTGTTATTTCTTTCTTTAGGGTTATTTTGTTTGTTTTCTTTGTGTTTGTTTTTTGAGGAAACCTGAACAAGAAATCTCCTCAGTCATTTTCTGATTAAAATCTTAGTAATCCAAGATGAAAACAATGCTATAGCAAAATATATCGGAAATTGGTGTAGTCATTTTGTCAAGTGGAAACGAGGCTTTGCCTGTATTTTCTTTCAGCCTTCAAGCAAAGGTGGTCAGTGCCAGCCAGGTTATTACTGCCCTGCAGGGTCACCAGCCATGGTGCTGTGCACAGCTGGCTACTATTGTAACTCATCAGGCCTTAGTGCTCCTACAGGGCTCTGCAGAGCTGGCTATTACTGTCCCTTAGGGTCAACCTCCACCACCCAGGTTGACTGCCCTGTTGGAAACTACTGTGGGGTTGGGAGTGATGTACCAGTGCCATGTCGGAATGGTACTTATGGCCCTGTGAAAAGGCTGGCGTCGGAGGGAGAGTGCATACCTTGTGATGCTGGACGCTACTGTAACGGCACAGGATTGAGCAGTGTGTCTGGATCATGTTGGAGTGGTCAGTAGAATATTTCACTTCATTTTTGAAAAAAAGGTGAACAAATTTTGGTATGAAGTCAGGCATTTGATGTGGAAAAACTTCATTTGTTACATGCAGGGTTCTCTATAATGCATGATTGGACATTTATTTCACCCAGAAATATGAAAAGATGGAGAGATATTTTCAGTCCTCCATTACAGAGATGCTTAGTGTTTGCCTTTTTTAAAATCAGAAACATATTGGGACCCTTATTAATATTTGTTGTGAAGGGAGCTTCAGAATTTCCAAGCAGAGAATCCAATATATCCTCAGTGTTTTAGAGTATGGGAAGCTCTGATTTGTAATGTTTTCAATTTTTAGAAACTTAGGTCTGCTTATATTATTTCTCCACCCCCATCAGAAATGTCTCAACACACAAAACCTACTCAGCCTTTGAAAATGACATCTCTGATTTTGTGTGTATGCTTTAGGTTACTACTGTCCTTCTGGGCAAGCTGTGCCCAATCCCTATGCCTACTTGTGCCTTAGGGGACACTACTGCTTGAGTGGTTCTGCAACTCCCAGTCGATGCAGATCTGGATTTTATCAGGATGAACTGGGCCAGGTGTCCTGCAAGATTTGCCCTGAGGGTACAGAATTATCATTTTTCCTATTTTTTTCTGTTTTTTCCACTTGTGTAGAGGCATCAGTTGAAAATGTTTTCAATTTCAGGCATAAGGTGTCAGAAATGACTTGTGGTTTGATTGTTTAATTAATGTCAAGTCAGCAGTAAAGTTATCTGAATATCTGAAAAGTACAAAAAGGGAGGAAATCGGAATATCCAGAGAAAACACTGATGACCAGCCCTGTAAAACAGGTGCCACATTCGAAGAATGTATGTTTGCTAAACAGGGGGTTCACACCCATGACCATCTTTGTTAGTGACAACCAAATGATGCTGCGGTGCTGTTCTTATCGTCACATGTAGTGTTTTATGAAACTGTCTTTTCAGAGCAAAAAAAAAAACAAACAAAAAACCAAAAAACAAAATGAGAGGAGAAGTTTATGTCTTTATCCATGTTCTGTCATAAGGGTACTTTTGTGACAACGCACTGGCACCCATAGGAGATCTGGCCAGCTACGGCTGTCCAGCAGGGTATTACTGCCCTAATCAGACAGAGCGCTTTAACCAACATCCATGTCCACCTGGCACCTTTAACAATCTGACACACCAGACCAGCCTGTCTGACTGCCAGCTCTGCTCACCAGGCTATTACTGTCAGAGCAGCGGACTTGAGCAACCAGAGGGTCTTTGCTTTGCAGGGTGTGTGAGTCTGAAAGTGTATCCTGCATAAACATTGTATTGTAGCCTCAGGCTCATCAAGTTTGTTAGTGAGCTTAAAGACAGGCTTAGGGAAGGAAAATTATTATTATGGATGTAATTATTATTGACAGACTTTACAAAGTCTGATGAACTTGTTGATGAAAAGGAATTGGAAAGTTGCTGCATTGTGTGTTGTAGTTGTGCTATCAAGATATTACTGACTGCTTATGCAGACCTTTTCCATGGATTTTGTTCGCTGACTCTGCATGGTCTGTAATGGCCAGGTTTTACTGTGAGGAAGGAAACAGCCAGCCCAATCCAAGCAGCACAATCTGTCCCATCGGCAACTACTGTCCTGAAGGAAGCTACAGGCCGATTCCTTGCCCCGAGGGAACCCTTGTTACCAGCAAGGGCAACGGCAATGTGACAGACTGCAAGCCTTGCAAACCAGGAACATACTGTTTGCCAGAAAGTTCCAGGAATGGTTAGCTGCTTTCTGTTCTAGCAGTCTATAAAAAATTAATAAAGAACAAATGAGGACCGATAAAAAATTAATAAAGAACAAATGAGGACCGAGCGCTTAAATTATCGAAAGATAACTCCAACAAGAGGTACTGGCGAGGTTGGAGTTATCTTTCTATACTTTAAGTGCTCGGTCCTCATTTGTTCTTTATTAATTATAATTTGCACCTTGAGGATTTCATATATTTGTCCTATGTTGTGTTCATCTTTGAATCCTAGTTGTCAGTTCACCCTTAGTGATTGGGCTGAATACATTTAATATGGATTCTCTGTATGCATACGTTGTGCACCGAGGGTTAGCTGTGTGAAGAATAGTGCCGTTAAAAAGAAAGGGATGGCAGATCTTTTTGAGGATCTGCCAAGCTCCTTTCTTTCAATCCTCTTTGCTACGTGTTTGGGTACGGTAAGCTCCCTTGGTCACATGCATCTGCATACGGCTTTGTTGAGCGCTGCCAGTACCTCTTGTTGGAGTTATCAGTCTATAAAAACTGACCTCAGTTACATTCAGGGTGTAGAATTTTTAAAGAGGAACCAGAGACTACAGGAGTGGAATGTGCTAGAAGTGTGTGCTGTTTTACTGAGTTTTGTGTTCTTCTGTTCTTCAAGGCACCAGCCTTCCTTGCCAAGCAGGCTACATCTGCCTGTCCGGGTCAAACGTTCCTAACCCTACTGATGGGATCATTGGCTACATTTGCCCAACTGGTCACTACTGCCCGTCGGGAGCTGTCTTAGAAATTCCATGTGACAAAGGCTTTTATGCACCAATGAAAGGGCTAGGTAAGTGAACGTTTGTCTTTGTCTTTCAAATCTTTTTTTTTTGGGGGGGTGGGGGGAGACAAATTCTGGGCAGAATATTCTTTAATCTGGTGGTGCATTAACTTTCTTATTAAGAATCATGCACTTTGCCATTATTATGCATGGTTCCATGATTGCAATGATTATTGTTTGATTCCTCTGTTATTACTTTTTGTCAGCATCATCTGAAAACACTTCTTATTTTGCACTGTAGAAATTTAAAATTATATCAACATATAACTGGCTTTTTTGTTTGTTTCAGGTACATGTCTGGTGTGTCCAGCGGGAACCTCATGCCCTGCTCAGGGTATGAATGATACACAGCCCTGCCCTGCAGGATACTATTGCTTGAATGGAACGACTGGAAACGGCATCCCCTGTCCCCTAGGTTAGTCAACAGGCCATTGCTTAATCATCATATGCTGCTGAGGAAGAAAACTGTTTATATCTTGCTTCTTCCTGATGGTGCTTTGTGTGCAATACTGTAGACAAGGAACCCAATTTAGGGTAAGAAATATTTGAGGCAAGGAACCCAGTTTAGGGTAAGAAATATCTGAGGCAAGGAACACAGTTAGGGTGAGACATCTCTGAGGCAAGGAACACAATTATGGTGAGACATCTCTGAGGCAAGGAACACAATTAGGGTGAGACATCTCTGAGCCAAGGAACACAATTAGGGTGAGACATCTCTGAGGCAAGGAACACAATTAGGGTGAGACATCTCTGAGGCAAGGAACACAATTAGGGTGAGAAATATCTGAGGCAAGGAACACAATTATGGTGAGACATCTCTGAGGTAAGGAAGACAGTCGATGGTGAGAAAACTCCATAAGCCAAGGTTTTTACTTTTTTTCTGCAGGCACCTACAACCCACACACTGGTCTTAGCCTTGCCAGTCAATGCTTGGGCTGTCCACCTGGCAAATTTTGCAACAGGACTGGTCTTGATGCACCCAGTGGTAACTGTTCAGCAGGTTTCTTGTGCATCAAAAATGCCACTCACCCAGCTCCTAACTCTGGTGTCAACATGCCTTGTCCAGCGGGACACTACTGCCCAGAAGGTGAAATAATTTAAGAAATAATGATAACAAATCTTTGAAGAAATTTTAGGAAATTAATCTAAGGTTTCTGTGAGAATTTGGAATACAAATATGAAAGATAACATTGATCTGCAAAGTCTCCACTCAGTATATATCTATTTTAAAAACAGGTATTGCATGTCAAGAGAAGGCATCAAAACTGCTTTTGAACAAAGCTTGAAGAAGTGGGTAGCTTACTGAAGCACTTTCTTTTTTTTTTAAACTGTTTCAGGTACTGTAACAGCACTTGGGTGCTCTCGAGGAACTATGCGGAATCAAACAGGTGGGAGGTCTGAAACAGACTGCTGGCCATGTAAAGCAGGTTACTACTGTGACCTTGAAGGAGCGCTGGGACCATCTGGGGAGTGCCAGGAGCGTTACTACTGTCCTGATATAGCAGAAATCGACTCACCTGCACCATCTTCTTACCTGTGCCCACCTGGCTTCTACTGCCCTAATCACACTGGTGATCCATTCCCCTGCCCACCAGGTACTGTAGTAGGCAACATAATGCATAAAAATGAAAGTTTTGTGTAGAAAGTCTTTTGTTTTGTCTTTTGTATTTATATATACTGCTTCTTTGCATCAGACAGGTATTTTATCCATTTTTTAAATTTTGCCTTCTACTCTCCTTTGGACTTTTGCAGTATTTTGTTTTGTGAATGGTTGGGTAACTTTGGGCAAAGTGTAAACTGCAGATGGTAAAATACTGGGAATCCGATTCCAAGATATCTTTCCTCATCAATGAGTCCATTGATCAACGCTTTGTATCCCTAGTGGGGCACAGGCTGGAGTAATGTTTCTTGTCTGCACTGTGGTAGCTTGCATGTTTGGACAAGGTTTTAACCCTTTGCCCATGTTGTAGTTCTTTCCTAATGCTCTTGTCTTGTACCTGTGCTTCAGGTACCTACCAGGACAGCTCGGGATCCATCAGCTGTTTGCCTTGCCCAGGAGGATTCTACTGTCCTTCTAACACCAGCGCACCATTAGCCTGCCCTCCCTATTCCTACTGCCTGAACAGCTCTGTTGAGCCCATCTTGTGCCCTAATGGAACTTACACCAGCGACTTCACCACAGGTCTGATGTCCCCTGACAACTGCCCGCTGTGCATAGCAGGTTTGGTTTTTTTCTGAAATATGCTAATGTAGTTGTATGAACAAACAAATTCGGCACTGTCACAAACTATTTGCCATTACCTTTATGGTCTACACATCCACCAAGTCTTAAATTTTATTTATTTATTTTTTGCACCTGGCAGGAAAGTACTGTGTTGGTGGTCGCATTGCTGGGAACTGTACAGCTGGTTACATTTGCAAAGTCGGCATGAGCATACCAAATCCGAACAGTTCCTATTCCCCCAATGGCAGTCCCTGTCCTTATGGCTACTTCTGTCCTCCTGGTAAGCAGTGCATTACACTTAACTCCAGTTTAAATGACAAGAATGTAGATTTTTTATGTTAAGCAACCCTCGTTGTAACCATATTAGACCAAATAGGAATATGCCAGTCTGGAACTAGTTTTATGGTAAGAGTTCAAATCCTTTTGAGTTTGTGGCAGCCTTTAGTGTGACAGATGACAGGAGAACAGATTGAAGGTGAAGGAGAAAACATTTGTGCAGATATAATAAAAGATATCTCATCATTAATGTTAACAGTTACCCTATATTTCATGCTAATAAGTGTCAGAGGTGTAATTGAATGCAAAACTTCACTTGGCAATCTTTGCTATCACTCCAACATCCAAGGGACAAATGTCAAATGTTGTAGGGACAACGAAGCCTGAGATGTGTCCTCTTCTCAAGTTTATTGACAAGGAGGGTGCTGGCGATGTCAGCGAGTGCCAGCCATGCCCTGCTGGACGTGTCTGCCCGCCGAACTCCACCATCTCAGAACCATGTTCTCGTGGTTACTACTGCCCTGGTGCTAAGGTCATATTGGGGTAGTTTTGAAGCTGTAGGATTTCACTTTCCATTTCATGAGGGAATAAGATTGTTTGAAAACTCAAAAGGCTGTCATGAAAATGTTATGATTCCAATAATTTAATCTGTTCTGTATTAGTAAAATTGCTGAAGAAGTGAACATTTTAAAAACCTTCAAGGCAGTAGAGCACTGAGCAAATTCTAAACCAAGGAGAAAAAAAATGGAGTTGTTTGGTAGCTTGTATAAAAGTGTATCAATTTATTATAAAAGATAGGAAGATAAAGAGACGCATTATGAAGCCATAATATTTCTAAGCAGGTATTTCTAGGGGCTGATTACAGGATTGGAATTTAAGAACTGCTGCACCAGTCAGCCACTTGATGTAGATGTAATGGTTTCTTTCGACTGCTTCTTCAGGATCCTGTTGCGTGCCCTGTGACCACATACAACGATGAGGAGGGAGCAAAGGATGCCAGCTACTGCAAACCCTGCCCCGCTGGATTTATTTGCGATGAGGTGGCCACCACCAGTTACACCAACAAGCCATGCCCTGTTGGGTCCTACTGTGTCAACGCTTCAAGCAACGCCATTCCCTGCCCTCCAGGAACATACAGGTGCCGTTCATTTTGAGAAAAAAAGCACACTTGCTGATTTGGAAAACTGCTACTTTAAGAACTTTTTTCACCATCCAGGTGGAGAGTGGAAAAAAGAGAGGAGTAGGATTTATGCACGATAGACATGCATTTCCTTTTTGGGAAGGTTTTTTTGTTTTGTAGTGCAGTGTGCCTTAGGCTGCAATTTTCACCTGCAGATTATCTTGTCATTCTCTCAATTGTTCACATGATTTCTTGGACAAACTATTACTGAAACTTGAGGCAGGAAATGCTTTATCTTCTTTAGACCATAATCCCTGGGTCATGTGTCATGTCAGAGTTTTCACTGTGTTTTTTTCCAGGCAACCTGTACATAAGTATGTTTTGTCGAACCTGTGCCTTGTCTGGACAAGTTGGTAATAGTGACTCTTTTAGCTAGAGAAAGCTTTTATATAAATTCCTTTCA
>SMGT01003589.1:6848-25329 GCA_004794575.1 Lanistes nyassanus | reverse complement strand
CCCATCTCCCTGGCACTTCCACCATAAACGCCTTTTTTCTTTCCTTTTTGTTTCTTTGTCTTTTGCTTTCTGCTCCACTCTTTTGATTCTTTTTCATGGAGCTTCTTTGTGCAGTATAAATAGACATTGTATTGTGAGTGCTGCAGTTAATACCAGGGTAGCTGACAGTGGTTATGTGCATGTGCATATTTGGGGTTAAAAAATGGTGGTTTATTTTGATGACAGAGACAAGCTCATGGGTGGCAGCATTGATGATTGCTTCCTGTGTCCTGCGGGATTCTACTGCCCAGTCTCTAATATGACTTACTCAGGCATTCAGTGTGACCAAGGCATGACCTGCCCCCCTGGATCGCAGAACCAGACCATTTGTGCAGCAGGTTTGAATTGTTTGAATTATAAAAATGCTTCCTCTCCCCTACCAAAAAAGCCTTGGTTGACTGTCTATATTAGAGCCCTTCAGGGAGATAAAGATTCCTACTTTTTCTCATGATTCCTTTCCCACTTGCTGTTTTCAGTGCTAGCGTTGAAACTGAGAGAGTGATGCTTTGATTAAAGATTTCAGACTTTGACCCTTACATGTTTTGAATGTGAGACTGTTTCAAATTGTGTACAAGAGTGACGGGGGTAAGGGGTGACTGGATAGTTGTGATTTGGGTGGTGGTGTAAGTAGTGGGGCTGTTGCCGCTATTTAATTGTTAGAATTTTTTTTTGATACTGTTTCTTTAGGCTACTACTGCAACATGTCGATGGATCAGGTGCCATGTCCTCCTGGCTACTACTGCCCTCAAGCATCCAGTTTCCCCATCCGGTGCCCACAGGGTCACTACTGTGGCAGCATTGATGACTGCAATACGACCAGTGCAGGTGCGCCAAACACCCATCTTGTTTTTGCAGAAGAATTTCGTCTTGTTTCCTTTCATTCTCATCTACAAACACCTCCCTCTGTCTTGCAGGAGCTATTGAACCTCTGAAGTGTCCTCTGGGTTATAAGGAATATGACGGATCACCTCGACGAACATTCAATGACACCTGTGAACCTTGCCTGCCAGGAACATATGGAGCAGATCCAAATAGAGTGTCATGCATGCCGTGCCGAGCTGGAGTTGTGTGTTTGGCAGGTGCTACAACAGACAAGCCAGTTTCCAACAGTAGTTCTTGGGCTAGCGTGCTGGGTGTCAACACCACAAATTCTTACCTGTGTCCTCCAGGTAGGACTTGGTGAGATAACACAATGCAGAGAGATGCAGTGCCTGGATTTCAGATTTACTTTTTTAATGGCTAGGGGCTTTTGGATAGTGAGCAAATGTTTTAATATTTGAACTGGTGGCACTAGTCTTAACAGTGACTGGTAATATTGTAAGAAGTCAGAAAGAGCAAATGGCATGCACTTTGTTTATTTGCATATGCTATTGAAGGGAAATAAAGAGCTATTAAAGGATTATTCACGCATATCTTGTTGAAAAAAGTTGCCCGCACATCAAGAGGAGACTGATTTTCATGTTTACATCAACCTATACAACACTATTGTACATAGTGGTTGGCTATTTTTGTATCAGGGTACTACTGTCCTGAGAACAGCTCTGAGCCCACACCTTGCCCAGGTGGCCGGTACAATCCAGAAGAGGAGGCAGGCTCTATCAGCGAATGCTTACTGTGTCCAGTGGACCACTACAACCCATACAGTGCTCAGACTCGGTGCTTTATTTGTGGTGGTGAGGCAACGCAGCCCAGCAAAGGACAGACAACATGTCAGTGCACTGGTGCTGGGAGAGATTTCCAGGTACACATATCGTATTATTTTCCATTTCTGGTTTTGGTTTCAGGGATAACTGCAAAGACTTGTGGCTGAAATGTGTAGCAGCCAGGCAGATAAAGTGAGTGAAAAGTAATGTGTGATACTTTTCTTTTTTTTCAGCTGAGTGATAAAAACTGCCCATGTTTGCCTGGCTATGTTGACAACGGAGAGCAGGACTGTGTTAAGACAATTTACAATCTCTGTGGCGAGGGGCAGTATCGATACCAGGACGGCCGGTGCTTGCGTGAAGCCGACTTTGTGACCCTCTGTTCACAGGTATTTTGTGGGTGTCTGATTCAGGGTCCGGAAGGGCGAGTCTGCATAATTAATACAGGGTAGATATGTTGACGAAATAGATTTTTAGTAGTAATGAATGGCATGGACTGGCCAGCAAATTCATTGGATCAACCCAGTCAAGTATGTGAGGGATGTGCTGGGCCATCACCTGTGGAAAATCCACCCACCACCAGCTGACTTTAACCAGCAGTTTCTTTTGGTTCAGCAGGAGTGGCAGGCGATCCAGCAAATGACTGGGGACATATTGGCTCAGTCCGTGTGACATGGTCTTTCAGTTCTTTTGAGCAGTACATAATGTAATTAATGTGTATGATGTAAATTCATGCTGTTTGAAACTCACATTCAAGTCAAGAATTGAATGTATGGATTGTGGAAGGTTACAAAGCATCAGTCAGAGCTTGTGGCTTTTTACAGAGTGTCTGTGCATCGCCAACGGATTACACTGGATATGATCGGCTTCTGGGTCTGTGTTTGTGCAAAGTGGAGGATCTGGAAGAAGTATGTAATCTTGAATGCCGCAGAAAGTCCAAATACATGATGACCTTTGTGTGTGCTGCATCGCCAAATGTTCCCTATCTCAACATCCGAGACAGCAGTAACAACACTGTGGTGAGTATAAATAGCAGCAGAAAACCCCACAAATTCTTGACTTTTTCAAGTCAGTCAACTTCTAACACCCCTGAAGATCTCACACTGAGACACATTGGAGTTTATTCTTAGCACCAGAAATAATCTGTTGTGGTCCAGGGGAGGTAATCATCCTCACTCCATGTTTACCTGTTTCAGCCTTGAAATTGTTTTCGTGGTTACTTTGTTAAAAAATTGTATTAGAGCGTTCACTAGCGGTCATACTTTAGGAATATGAGCATGTTTGAATGAGAAAAAGAGTTTGAGATAAAAGCTGCAGAATGTTGACAAGAGTACAATATATAGTAATGTGCAGCATAGGATAAAGGGCTTGCACTCAGTGTCACAATCAGGGTTTGGCGGGAAGGATGTTGAGTAGCATTATATCTGTACCTGGTAGGGAGGAGAAAATCTGTGCAGCCTTTATCCAATTGGTGTCCTTGTGTTTCTTTCAGGGTCACTTTGGGTGGGGTTTGTTTTTCTTGCCCATTTGTGTATTTATCTTTCCTTCTCATTTTCCTCTATTCCTTTATCCTTCATCTCACAATCTCATTACCAGTTTTCTTCACTCCTCCTGGTACCCTATGTTTTCTCTCTTTGAAGTGTTGACCTGGGGGATTGCTGCTGTGTATGATGGTGTACAGCAGCTTGGAATTTAGAGGCAGTGTTAATTATTCACATATATTTATCTGATTTCCAAATTATCTTTAATTATTTGCCAGATTTGAATTTGATCCTATTATTTTTATGACCTTTTCTGTGGGATTAGGCATATCACCAGGAAATAAAAGAGGTGGTTTTTCTGTGTGAACTAGTTGGAATTGATCTTCCTCTATATTTAGTTCGTTAGAATTAGGGATTGGAAGGAGGAGTGAATCCATGCGTGTGGCCAGTTGCCAGTCCCAGTCCAAGTCATCCCTCTTTGATTGTCCATGTAGACCTGGATGCAGTTAGGTGCACCAGAGATTATATCTTGTGGACTGGCCATGAATTTCACAGTGAAGAATTGTTTTGAACACTTAAGCAGTTGCCCTCTGTCATTGTCTTAATTTGCAGAAACAAATTCCAACAGCAAGCGCTCTGAGTATCATCAATGCTAGAAATGCCATCACAGCCGACCAGTGCGACAGCCTGGATAACAGTGAATCTTCCATTAGTGTCGTGGAGACAAGTGGAGATGGCTTCCTGGGGGTCTACAACCCTGATGTCACTCAGGTACTCCCTATTGTTTCAAGCTTTCTTCTGTTGTGATGCTTGGATGCCATCACAAAATGAACATCTGCAGAGAAATAATGACATTCCCTCATTGCATTGGCTATGTTTGAGTCTCCCCGTTCATCTCGTTTGTAAGGCTTGATGGTAGGCTGCTCAAAAAGGTGGATTTAACTTTGAGCCTCTCCTTCCTTGATAGTCTTACAAACAAAAGGAAGGAGAGAATTAAAGTTAAATCCATCTTTTAGGCTGGACAAAAAGATGGATTTAATTGTCCCTTATGGTGTCTGCATCAGCTGGTCAATCTGGTGGAAGAGAACACAAAGGGCAGCTATGCTGGTAACAGTACATCAGGTTTTACATTTTTGCGTCGCCGTCTGCTGTCCACTTCATCTGTAAATGGCTCAGTTTTCTCTGGAATCACAAACCCCACTACGTGCCTGGAGTATGGACAGCTTATGTTCTTCTCTGTCAGCAACACCTACTATCCAGTCTATGACAAGTAAGTTGTCTTGTTGGACAGCAACTGTACCATTGGTTGTTATGTGAGACTGTGATGCATTTTACCCAGTCCTGTGGCAAGTTCGAACTTCCTACCTTCCCAGATACTATGGTGTTGTGTGTGTTTTTTTTTAAATGTCTGCATGTGAATTATTTGGACTAACTGTTCTATGACTACTTAAAGTGGTATCACTTGCTGCCACCAAAAGTGATGGATAATGTTTCTTTTGGAAATATGGCAGAAGGACATTTGGTCGAAATACTTGCACAAATACACTTATTTCATCACTTTGAGAAGTTATATATACCTTTTCTGTACAAATGGCATGGCTTTTAGAATACATGTATCTGATTTCTGATCTTGAAAAAGGGTGCAGTCAGGAGAAAAGGAGATAATTTGTAAGTTCTCCTAATGTGCCTCTGATTCCTTTCACTGTAGGAACAATCTGTACAACACCAATGATAAATTCGACTATGGAGGATTCCGGGCGCTTCTGGAAGCCCAGTCTCAGGTGGCGACATCCACCACACTGTTTGCATACAAGTTCACCGATCCTGGTGTTTACGCGTTCTACCTCAGCACGGACATCAACAAGAAGATGGTGAGGACTTCCTTTCACTTGATCTTTCAGAGTGTGCTTTATCTGTAGTTGTATTCCCACATTTTGTTCACTTTGCAGTAGAGGCAAACTCCACTTCTGTTTCCGGCTGCAGGATTTTTAGACTTTTCTGTTTGCTTCCAGTACGTTCGAGTGATGACAAAAGATGCCCAGTGTTCGGTCACTGGTCCTTTCTTCGCAACAACCTCCAGTAGCATTGTTGCCAGTGGCATAGCTGTAAACACCGACATTCTGAAGGAGCCAGACTGGGCCATCATCTTTATCCTGTTGGCGGCTGCTTTCCTGTCATTGATCATCATGATAATGTTGTTGGTGAGTGGGCTTACAATCAACCTGGTCACATGGAATGAGGCTATGGTCGAGATCGTGTTGGTGACAAAGCTTATTCAGTGGATCCATGATTGTCGTGGTTACAAGCCAAGGGTCATGGATCGCTGTGACACCACTAGCATTGAGTAGGTCTGATCACTACGCCAGTTGGTACATTATTCTTAGGATGAATGGAACTGTGGCGCTTAACAGAGCCTTCACTGCGGTATTGACTGTGTTCAAAAAGGAAGAAACTGTGTCCAGTTTTCGTGGACGATGTTCATGTTGCTGTATTCGACCCTAGTAGATTTACAGATTACAGTGATGCAGTGTCATTTCACATGGATGATTGGCGCATGCCTAGCTCTTGCTGAAGGTGCTGTCTTGCTTGTAGGTGCTGTTCCGCAAGTACGGCTGGTCAAAGACCTCTTACTTGTTTCCTTTCTACCGCACTGTGACCCAGCATTACAATTTTGACGACTATGCCAGCAAAGGCTCTGTCGTGTATCCAGTTAAGAAGTATCATCGCAACCTGCAAGCCCTGACAAGTGGACACCCAGAGTTGGAGATCACCGAACAGGCGGCCATACTGGATGGTGAGGCAGTAACTGTTACATAGATGAAGGTGTCTGTGCAAATATGTATGCATGTGTGTGTGCCTACATGCTTGTGCACCTCTCTGTGTGTTTGTGTATGTGCACGTGTATGTTTCCTGATAAACATAATGCAAACACTGGCATACTCAAAATTCATTCAGTTCTGAACATTTCAAAGTGGTAGCAGCAAATGACTATTTTAGCATTTATCTTTAGAAATAGAAATTTTTCTCACAATTGTGTCTAGCACCCACATTACTGTGGAGTGTGGCACATTCTTTAGTGTTGATGGCTGCCACCTAGTTCTGTACTAAACTTTAGGCACTTGTTTCAGATTTTTGTCATCACAAACATTAACTGTGTTAATCCCATAGTCCAGAGGTCGATATATCTTATTTATTGCTCTGTGTTACAGCTGGTGCAATTCAGGTGAAGAACAATGAGTTCTGGGATTACGACCGGCAGGTTGATCTGGAAGGTTTCTCTTCCAAACAGCTGTACGACACATTGTCTCACCAGTCACGCACTGTCACCACATCGGTTGGACAGCACAAGGACAATGCCAAGCAGATGTACCGGCAAATTGTCAGTCAGACAGAATCCCTGAAAAGTAAGCCTTGAGCATCTGCATATGCAATGAATGTACGTGCACAGACAGTACAGGAGTCTGGAGGCATACGAAGGGAAAGAGACCAGGTAGCATTAAACGCTTCTCCAAAGGTGCATGAGACCTCAGTATATACCACACCTGGGTGTTGACCATGCTGATTATGATTATTAATACCAAAATCTAGGTGGCAGGTAAGCGTTAGATAGGTTTTGCAAAAACAAACAAAACATGGGCGTTGCTAGAAGTTAAGCATTTCCTGCTACTGTGTCTTGTCAGGCCTGTGGGCAGCGAAAATGAACCTTCATGGCAAAGCCGGCCATGTCAGTAATGAGGATTTTGCAAGCTATGAACGCAAGCTGCACAGCCTGGAGCTTGAACTTGCCAGAAGAAAGGAACTTGGACAGCATTTTGGTGCTATTTTGGATCGACAAGCACAGTTCTTTACTGAGGATGAAACTGGCAGAGAGAATCACCAGGTTAGTGCATGATTTATTTCAGGCAGCTTTTTAGGAGTGACGTTTAAAGTGTGAAGTAATATCCATGCAAAGACACTCACATGTGTCCAAAGGTACGCATACAAAATGCTTGTAGTATTATATCCATGTACACGTGCATGTAGAAACACACTGATCGCATCCAGGAACACACACAGACATGCTGGAAAGGGACTAGTGACATTTATATGCTGGAGTCCATGTTTCACGGCCGCTATTCCTACAGTAAATGTCTCATTGAAGGTCAGTTATCACTCATTGTCAGCATTTTCTCTTTCTGACGGACAGGTGAACTTCCAAGCACCGATGAGAGAAGCTCTTCGCCTGTTGACAGAACATGCAGCCAAACTGCAGCGGGGTGATCTGGCCAGCGCAGATGGCAGCTTCCACCAAGATCTTCACAGTGCTGTTAACCAACGCGTGGTCTTGCTGCTGGGAAAGGCTTCAGAAGAAATAACATCTGAGAGCAAAAGAGTCGGTGCCTGGGGTGTTCTGGGTCAAGGCACAGGAGGCCAGCTGTTGGTCGGCAGCTCCAGAACTCCAGCCATGCGCGATGATCTTTTCGACAAATCGGGGAATGTCTGCTCGTCAGTTGTGGAGGTGGATGAAAAGACGAGACTGATTTTGCCCAAACCTGGCAACCAGATGGTCTTATCTGATGGTATTGTAAATGACGTTCCGTCTGGATATACTGTGCATCCTCAGACTGCAAGAGTACTGCCAATTGCTGGAAATGTGGCCTTTGACCCTATCACTTCAAGACTTGTCTTTGTGATAGATTCTGCAACAGGTGAGAGTGTTTTTTTTGTGGAGGAGGGGGAGATAGAGAGGGGGAGGAATGATAGTTATCGAGAACAAAGAAGGCAAGGAGTGGGGTATAAGGCTTTTGGATAAAAAATACTGACCTTTTTCTGTGTAAATGTCGGTGTGCATATTTTTTTTCAGGAGAAGCTGCCACAACAGATGAGATCTTCATTCCGTTTGTTCCCTACCCTATAAACCCCAGCACCAGGAGTCCAGCTGTGACCAAACTGAAGCCTCTTAAGAACAAGAGTGATCTTCGCTATGGTGCCCCCATGCCAGATCCACAGTGTGGTCTGCACGTGCCAATACTAGCGATGACAGTTCATCCCCAGTCTGGAGCTGTTTTACCAGTTGGAGGCATTCACCGTGATCCGGTAACAAGTCTGCCTGTCCCCATTGAAATTGGCTCCCTCATGACGGATCCTGTGACCGGCCAAGCTGTTCCCATTTTGGCTGTTACACTGGACGAACACACAGGTAAGACAGTGTTAACATTGTTTCTTATCACAATA
This sequence comes from Lanistes nyassanus, assembly GCA_004794575.1. Lineage (NCBI taxonomy): Eukaryota > Metazoa > Mollusca > Gastropoda > Architaenioglossa > Ampullariidae > Lanistes > Lanistes nyassanus. Next base: position 16,952 of record SMGT01003589.1, on the reverse strand, counting down.
CTGTACATTGACCCAAAGTGCTAAATTCTCAATTAGCGATCCCTAACCACACCTTCCAAAACAAAAAATAACACCAGTGTAACCCTGGTACGGTCCCATTGTCCTGGGTCCTGGCTTCATCCGAACCAGACATAGTAAACTGTCTGGCCCAAGCATTGCATGAGTAAAGACATCGTATGTGCCCTTTACATGTTACCACCCAACAACGCTTGTTCCTCACGCTGGGTCACTACTGTGACAAGCGGCGTCCTCTTAACCCTGGTAAGTTTTTGTGGTCATGCCCACCTCCTTTTTGGGCTACTCACTTTGGGTCATGGTACAGTATTGTGGCAAGAAAATACAAATTTCTTGTTCCAAGTTTGTGTTTCTTTATCAATTCTTACCATGACCCATTGGAGGCCCACCTTCCTCCCCTCTGGTTTTGTTCTTTGGCTTGAGAAAGTCAGGGTGACCTAGTCAGTGAGCTGTGATGCAGAGAGGTCTTACCAGGGTTACACTGGTGATATTTTTTTTTTGGAAGGTGCGGTTAGGGATCACTAATTGAGAATTTAGCACTTTGGATCATGGTAAGTATTTCTAAAGAAACACAGATTTAGAACAAGAAACTTGTATTTCAGCACGGCATGTTGCTCAGGTAAGTTTTCTGACCATTCCATGAGTGTAGCTGTTCTGTCTGGGAGATAAAGTTATCTTCTTACCTTTTTTTTTCATCTGCATCTGGTGGTTGGTTGTCAGATAGGTGTACATGGTTAGGGCATAAGGTGTTTTGCTTTACCATTTCCTTTGTTCAAATTTTAGGAGTTACTTCCTGCCTTTGCTTGAGGATTTTCAACTTTATACTTTCCTTCTGTGTGTGTTATCCATATTTGATTTACACTAGAATGGTCTCTTAATCACTTCGTATAGGAAGCAGCGCATGCTGAAACTTGCCTCAGTCAAGAGCACCAATCATTTTGGTTCCACAGGTGCTGTGGTGCCAGTAGGAGGAACAAAAGCCGGAGAGAGGATGAGCATTCCCATCATTCCCGGCGACTCCTTTGTTGACGAACTGAGCGGAAAACTTCAGCCAGTTCATGGTGGCGTGAGGACTTCCAGGGGGGTCGTGCCTTCAGCGGGAGGTTACCAGTCTCTTTTGGATTCCTCAGCATTGGCGTGTGAAGCTCGTTTACTCGATGCTGTGAGACAGTACAAAGATGCCATCTACAGTTCTGGTGAGATTTCTGTAATGCTTTCCGCTCCTCAAACTCTCCCACGTCAAATGACATTTCGACATGAGTGCAAAGAGTTGAACATTTTAGTTGGTCTGCCTTGCGATTGATAGATTCCATGATGTTTTGATGCACTACAGATTTTTACATATGTGTTCCCTTTTAGTTCAGTTTGCAAATAAAGGATTTTCACATGAAGATTCACTTACATTTTTCTGTTCACAGGCAGTGAAGGTGGCACTGTAAACATACGCCGTGAAGAAAATGCTGTGGAAACTGCAATGAAAGAACTGCACAAGGCCCGCAGTCGCATGAAGTCACACATGCTGCGCACTCACCAGGACATTGATCGCAGAAGAAGGCGTGCTGATATTCTGGCAACAACCGGTGGTTCCCCAGGTAAAACATGGCCGGTTCTGTTTTGTCATAGGCAGTACTAGTTAACAACACTATTGTGTGGTTTTATATTTGTCAGAGCAGAAATGTTTGATAGAAAGAACAAGTGTTCACATTATTTTCTTAGTTCATAAATATTCCTTTAAATGTGTTATGGCTGTTGGTAGTTTAAGTTTTACATAAATAGTGGAAGGGGGATGAATATGTAGGTTTATGTGCTCATCGCGTGGAAAGTGTTGCACAAGATCTCGATGAAATTCAAAGAAATGTAACTGAGGTTGGTTAACACAAGTTTTCCTTTTGCTACCCAGGCATGTATGAGTTCACCAAGACAGGTCAACTGTTGCCGATACTGGTGGGCACCAGCATGGCAGATCCAGCCGGATCTGGGCAGGAGGTTCCGATTTTGGGTGCAGACTGCAACTGCAGGTCAGGAAAAGTCATCCCCCTAGGAGGTACCATGGAAGATCCTGCTGGAGAAGGTAAGATATGGATTGTTTGATTTTTGGTATGGTAGGCTCCCTTGATTGCATACGTCAGCATACGGTTGTGTCTAGCGCTGCCAGTACTTTGTTGGGGTTGTCTTTTGACGATTTATAGTGCTCTGTCCTCATTTGTTCTTTATTAATGTCTTTGTTAATTAGTAAATGTTCAATGTCACAATCCAGCATGAAATGAGCCTTAAGTTGCCTTGGACGATTTTGATCAGGGTTACTGCGTGATTTTGAGATTTCAATGAAATATAAAAGATTTGGAAAGCTTTGAGGTAGTTTATTAAGCTACCATTTTGTGGGGTACCATGTTTAAAACCTTGCAATTTAGCAACTAACAATCAAATACAAAAATGTTGCTGCAAGACATTCTACAATCCACAAAATTTGATGTGAGTGCAGTGTAGTGTAGTTGAACTGTGAATCAGTTTATGCTCCAAGAAAGCTTTTTTTCGAAGGCAGGTGAAATCCTTCCTTTTTCGTTGTTTAGTGAAAGCCCGACTGTGTAGAAAAGTTTCCTTTTTCTTCTGTGATTGCAAGTGCAAGTGGACTGTTTGGGCGTTTATCAATGTATGGGTGTTGAAGATTTATAAATAGAGAGAACCGTATCATCTTATACTACAGAACTTGCTCATCTTTCAGGTCTCATCCCTATCACGATTGGCAAGGAGGCAATCGACCCAGTCACTGGAGAGACAAGTCCAGTTATTGGAGTTCGTCTGAACCCTGAGTCACAACTGGTGGTGCCAGTCACCTTGGCATCCAGCGCCCATCGCAAGCCAAAACCTCCACCTGGGGCAGCTGCTAAACTGGAAGAAGAAATTGTGGCTCGTAGGGCCTTCTGGCGACGTCAGAGGCAGAGAGAACAGGAGGTAAAGTTGCAAATTTGTTACCTTTACCAAATGTTGAAATACAAGTTAAACTAGTTGGTTTAAATGTGACACCAAACATTTCTGTAGGAAATAGAACTTGTTTTGAAAAAAGAATAGCTGTAAAAAAATCCAAGACTTTTAAAAAAAGAGAGAGGGCAGGGGTGCAGAGATACTGACCCTATTGATACGTAAAATTTCAATGACTTATATAAATCTATTTTTGATTTCAGCTTGCCCAGAAGGAACAGGTATTGGCTTTGACTGTGATGTTCAGCCTTGATGGTGTCTCATCAAGCCAGGTGCAAAAATCTCTGGAAGAAATCGACAGTGCAGTCAGCTATCTGCGTGAAACTGTCAAGCAGGAGGTTCAGCGTCGTGGAGCAGCCCAGCAGGACTATGCCACTGTCATTCCCGCTGATGTCATTTCCATCATTCTGGCTGGTGACAAAATAGAGAATGAGCGAGAAGACAGGCACTCAGCTGATAACGTGCGGTTCTCAGAGGCTGTCCGCAAGTTTTGTCTCAAGATGCACCAGGAGGAGAAGAGGTACAAAGACAGGATGGCTGATCTTCAAGGGGCCATGAATCCAGAAGCTGAGAACAGTGTGTTGGAACGGCACAATCAAGCCAAGACCAGACTTCAGGCAGAACTGCGTGACCAGCTCAAGGCACGGATGGAGGCAGTCGATGAGCAACACTCAGCCCTGGAATACATTCGTGAATTTTCCGAGCTGTGCTTGGCTGAAGCAAAGGTGGTTTTAGCTCGTAGCGCACTGCTTGCTGGAGACTATGACAGTCAGCTAGTAGGTGTGTATGGTGATGCAGACTGGTCTGGGGATCAGGACTCCGAGCTGATACCACTTATGCGGCAGCTGATAGCCTTGCTGGAGTCTGGTGGTCCATTCTATTTGTCTTCAGAACTCTTGAACTTCCTGCAGCAAGGTCCTGCTGGAGGTTCTGGAACTCAGATTACCAACATCAACATTCATGGTCCGCAGAGATTCCAGACTAATGCACAGCAGCAGCACCTGCAGAAAGAACCGGTGACATTGGTGAGGAGCTCAGCAGCAAAGGAAGGGGGTAAAGGTGACAAAGAGAAACAGCTGTCATCATCCTCAACTGTCATTGTCATCGGCGATGTGTCCCGTGTCCAGACAATGGGGGCGCAGCAGAAGCTGACAGACAAGAAGAAATGCTTATTTGAGAAGCAAGCTTATGATGCGGCCAAGCTTGAAAACGATCTGCAGCGTGAGGAGACCAAAGCCATGAACGAAGTCATCGATGACTTTGAGAAGAAGAAACATGCAGCAAGACAAGACCTGGCCAATGAGTTTTGTAGCAGCCTGGCACAGGCCAAGACTGAGCAAGACAGAGAGAAGATTCTGCTGAAGTATGCACAGAAAATGACCAAACTGAACGAGGCTCTGGAGAAGCAGAAACAGCAGCAGCTGGCAAAGCTACAAGAGAAGCTGCTGGAGAGGCGGCGGCAGCAGAAGAAGGCCTTACATCTGCAGCACATACACGAAGCTCAGGCCGAGGGAGTGGGCGTGGAGGAGGTGCCAGACATCCGCATCCAGACGCACAATGAGATGATGCACAACCTGAAACTGAAGCAGCAGGTTTTGGAGGAGCAGAGTGCTGAGTTGAAAAAAGCCAGCTGCCAGCCTCCGGAGAAGGTGAGAAACCTAACAGAGCTGTAACAAATCATGTATTATATCAGAACAAATATGTGAGTGGTCGTTGCCACTACAGTGAGAGCTGTTGGTCATGATTTTGATCCTATCTCAGACACATATAGTTTCTGTATTTGGAGCACCTGTCTAAAATGGCCTGATAAAATGAGTTCAAAGTGTGAATGCTTGTGCAGAATTATTGTGAGTTCAGATTCTTGGCACCATATTTTTATTGCTGTATGGCACATGTCTAAATGTCAGATTGTCCTTTCTATTAAAGCTTTAGTGCCTGAGTGTAAAACAAGCAACCAGTTTTTCTGTCTTTATTAGCTGCGGAAGACAATCACAGCATCTCCACATACAGGTTTAATATGTGTGTGTGTGTGTGGGTGGATGGATGGGTGGGTGGAATGGATGGGAGCTTTTATATGTGTGTGTAGATTGCATGGGATAGTGTTGTTGTATATAGCTCCTTTTTCGTGACGATTTTTGCTTATCCTGCTTGTTTATCCTTATCAGAAAATGAACAATGAGTTTCTTATGGGTAGTCTCAAGAGCAAGCCTTGTTTTTGAAGAAGAAATGTGTGTGGTACTCTGTTGAGGTTTGCTATGTTTGGTACCTTTGAGAGTGTAGTCTGTCATTTCATTCCTTACCTTTCAGTTGTTTGACGAGATTGATGACCACGACTACTTGGGCATGTTGAGAGATCTTGGTGTAGACAGACCCGACGCTGCTGATGAACTAGCAGACAGAAGAAAGGCCTTTAACGTGGCAGGTCAGAGGTTAAGTGCCATGCTTCGGAATCGTAAAGGCCGCCTGCGGGCCTCACAGCTATCTGAGGAGGAGGAGCAGATTCTGACCGAACAAGAAAAACGGCAGCTTCTCCACGCCCGTGACACTCAGAATGAGGCAGACTGTTCCGATGAAGAAAGCACTCTCATGGCAGCTTGGAGGGCGCGACAAAAAGAGCAGCTGCAGCAGGAGGAGATAAAAGCTTTGGGCGAGCTTCTGAAGTTTGCTACTGAGTCTGAGCGTGACAGAATTCTCCATGCATACCATGACAAAACCAGGGAGCTGGAGAGAAAGAAGGACATCGAACGTTGGCGACAACAGGACAAGCTGTTTGCTAAGCTTGCTGCTCGCAGGCGGCTGCACGAACAGCTTGATCGTGACAAGGCCGTCAACAGAGAGCTGGACCACATCACCAAGACGCACGTAAGATTCATTCTCTCTCTGTGCATGTCTTCTTTAAATTCCAGTCTTTGAATTTCCGAGAGCTGTTTATAAACAAAAGCGTTCTAGTTGAAACAGTTATCAAGTACATATAGACAATAAAGGGTGGTAAAAGCAAAGAAATTGAACAAATTATAAACTAAATTACGGACGTACGAAATCAATGTTTTGGGAGGATTAGAAGGCAGAGTGAATTGCTGAGTGGTTACATACAGCTCAGGCCTTGCCCTGAAGGTGCTGGATGGGTACTGGTGTGATGCAGCACACTTTCCCGAGTACCTGACCCTGGGTCAGGGAAGGTAAGTTTGCAAGGCAGAGGAGATGGGCACCATCCTGAAGATGCTGCCCCACAGAAAAGCGGGAGTCTCATACATCCCCCCCCCCAACACACACACACACACTTCCTTATGACCTAAAAAAAAAACAGGTCATGAGACAGCGTTTACCTTTGCGTTGTATCTCTTTAGGATAATTATGAAACAAAGCAAAACTAGAAACAGAGGAGACATAAGTAATACACATAATACAAAGAGCACTAGCATAGCTAGAGACTAACAGTTTTTATTTCTGTAAAGGTCACTACCAATGGATTTCTGCAAGGTCATATTGTCACAAGTGTGCTTCTGTATTAGTATGTATAGTCCTGACTGTAGACTGAGTATTTGGTAGGAAAAATTTTGGTAAGTTTTAGCAAAGTATGAAGACAAGTGACAACAAAGAGAATGCAGCCAAGGGAGACTTGGACAAGGCGTCAACGTTTCAGGGCATGGTCTTTTCTTCAGGATGGCGCAAACAGATAACAAAAAACAAAGTGCAACAGATTGGATTCCCTTTTCTGGTTTCCAGGCTGCCAGAGGAGACAGCGATGTTGCCAAGGTGATCACCAGTATCAGCACCCGGCTGAATGGAGAAGATCTGATGCCAGAACAGCAAGCGCTGCTCCAGCAGCAGCTACAGAAGCAAGAGGGTCTAGAGCTGCAGCACTTGCAGCAACAGAGAGCGGCAGACTGGGAGCTGCAGAAAGAACTTGCAGTGCAGCAAAGACTTCTGGATGACCAGATCAGTCACCAGCAGAAACTGGTCAGTAGGGAAGTGGGACAGATGGCAAGAGGGTTAGACCTTGTGCACCATGACTAAGTAGGCTTTTTATGTCGTATTTTTTACATACTGTGTGCACGCATCCAGTTTTATGACTTGCTGATCTGGTTCTCTTGGCTGCTGGGTGTGAATGACTTGCAACTGTTGGTTAAATGCTGACATCATTCTTTATTCTACTTGTTTACTTTGTACATTCACTGTGCATGCACATTGGTGGAAAAGAGGCCCCTGTTCCAAAAGGGTCTCTCTGGTGACTTGATCAAGGGTTTGAGTTCAAGTGTCTGAAAGACTGGAAGATAAGCAGTCAAACAGGGATGGTGAATTTTTTCTAGGAATCTTTTTCAGTCTTTTGTGTGCTGTGGAGGATCGCTAACACAAAACTCAGCAGATATGAGCGCTTATCAAACAAACAGAACTGAACTGCAGTCATCAGTGTGGTACCACTATTTAAAATTTTTTGTTTGCTGGCTGGTGCTTTTTTGTGCAGGTGATAGACTCACATCAAGCCAAGTTTGACAGGGAGTTGCTGCTGCATGGTGATAAGCTGACAGAAGACGAGAACCAGAGGCTGTTAACCAAACACAAAAAGGAACAGGAAGCCCTCAAGAAAAATCTGGAGTCAGAGCGTCTGCGTCGGTCTTCCTCTCTGAGAGACAAGGTGAGAACTCCATTTATATTAACTGTGTGTATGCTTGTGGGTCTGTATGCATGTGGGCCTGTGGGTGGGCCTGTGCATGTGCCTGTTCATGCACATATGTGTGTGATTTATTATTTGAAGGTTTGAAAGTTATTAAAAATCCATTCTTGGAAAGACACAGATGTTCAAAATCTGCATCTGTTCATCTGCTAATTTGATTATTACTACCCATCTAGCCCAGCACCACACCCCACTTATTTTTTTGTGTGCTCCTTTTGCTGAATGAGTTAAGCACTGCTATGGTTTTTACTTAAGACAGATTGGTCAAACCAGCCTCCTGTTGATATAAAGTGATGTCAGAATATGATTGAACAGGGTCTCAAAATCAAACTTATTGTCAGGTGTGATACGTTAAAGCAGATGGTCAGCAAAAGTATGCAAACATAAAATGAAACAAGTGACTGCCGCTTTTAAATTAAACCAAGTTAACAACAGAGGAACTGAACCAAGCTATAAACAACACAGACAGACCTGACATTTCGGGGCATTACCCATTCGTCAGGAAAACACAAACAGATAAAGACTAAAAACAGACATTTAACTGAGTAAAGTTGCATGTAGACAGCACAGTGCAGGACGATATTGCTGGGAAAGGAGAGAATGTCATTTATAGTTTGGTTCAGTTCCTCTGTTGTTCACTGAACAAAAGTATGGTCAAATTTTCTTGGAGTGTTTATGGGAATAGTGATGGAAGAGTCATCAGTGATAATTGTCTTAAAACATTCTTGAAGTTTTTGAATGTTTCATTTTTGGCACAGCTTAATGAACAACACCAGCAGCACATTCAGGTGTTACTGGAAAGACAGACTGCAGAGATGGAAGAAGAAAGCATACGTCTGCAGCAGGAGCGGGATAAACTGAACGAAGAACTTGCTCGTCGGGTTGAGAGCACCACGCTAAAGGACTCTGTCGCAGTGAGTCAGCAAGTTTTTTAGACCTCATGTAGGCTGAATGCTTGACCTCATGTACAACGTAATCAGAGTGAATAGACCTCATGTAATAAGAAAGGTTCAACCTTATGTAGTCAGTGATTATAGACCTCATGTAGTCAGAGTGAACAGACCTCATGTAGTAAGAAAGGTTCAACCTTATGTAGTCAGTGATTATAGACCTCATGTAGTCAGAATAATTAGACCTCTTGTAGTAAGAAAGGTTCAACCTTATGTAGTCAGTGATTATAGACTTCATATAGTCAGAATAATTATAGAGACCTCCTGTAGACAGATCAGTGCTTTGACCGCATGTAGTCAGAGTGAGTAGACCTCATGCCCATGTAGTCAGAGTGAGTAGACCTCATGCCCATGTAGTCAGAATGCTTAGACCCCATGCAGACCAGATGTTTACACTTTTTTTTAAACAGTAGTCAGAGGTTGCAGTAACTTTTTTTTAAAATGAGGATCCTGAAAACATTGTACTTTCTTTTGCATTAGTGATAAATTTTGGCTTTGATGTTAGCTTCTGTGTGTGAAATATTGCATAAACTTCCATACATTTTGGCTTCACAAGTGCAGTGATGATATGCTTGTGTTTTGAGGAGGTAAAGTCTGAAAAAAAGCTATAATGTCGTTAAGTGGTCAGTCATCACTTCTGCCAGGGTAAAGGAGGGGACAAAGCAGAAAACATGATCCACATGGTCCTCAGACAGCGACACGTGAAGGAGGCCATACATCTGGAAGAACAGTTGGCCAGAGCGCGGGAGGCTGCACTCAAGCAACGGCTGGCGGACATCGATGTCAAACGCCAGGAGGAGCGAAGCAAACTCCTTTCAGCTTTTGAGCAGGTTAGGATGATGGGCACTCTTCTTCTTTGTCCTTGCTGATAAAAGGTCTCTTCTGAACATGGGATATGGGTTGTACAGTAGTGTAAGCATTTGCTGTTCTGCTCAGAGAACATGGGATATGGATTGTACGAGTAGTGTTAACATTTGCTGTTCTGCTCAGAGTGCTTGTAGGAGTGATATTTTACTGGCTTCGAATTCTTTATGTTTGGAAAGCAGATTTCAATGCTTATTTTATCCAGCCATGAATTTTGTGGTATGTCAGGAACGCATAGTACCGCTATGGTCTTAAGGGGGGATGGGATGTCAGGAGCGCACAGTACCGCCATTGTTTCAGGGGCGCACAGTACCGCCATTGTTAAAGAAGTACTGAGAGAGAGAATTAAAGTATCTTGTTCGACCCGCAGGTCAGCGACCAATCAAACTGTCAAGAGTGACGAGTCTCAATCGCGCCTTTGTTCACTTCAGCTTTAAGAACAATAGGTGCACACACACATCGCTGAATCAGTAGAAACGGTTACCTTCTAGAAGGTTCTCGAAAAGACAAATATTATGGGATGTAGTCATCACGTGATCGAATAGTATAATAGGGTTGGCGGCACCCCAAGCGTTGCTTTTTCCACTTTTACACACCCTGTGGTAACATCGAAAAACGTTG